>VYZP01011741.1:0-12753 GCA_013400635.1 Hypocryptadius cinnamomeus | reverse complement strand
TGACCCAGGAAAAGCCATTGGCATTCTGTTAGTGCTCTCTTTGGAGTACTAGAAAGACAAAGAAAACAGTAATTTTAAATGGTTGGTGTTTCAACCAGATTAAAACCATATTTTAAGTAAGAAAGAAAACCCATTCTGTATTTTTGGTGGACTTGAATTCTGTTACAAACAGTCTCTGTTGCAGGAATTTGATGTAAAAGACTGCACTGCATACATCTCTTATATTTGAGAGTATAGGAGTCATTACTAATGTCTGCCATAATACACCTTAGAAGACTAGGGGAAGAACATTCAGNAATACACCTTAGAAGAATAGGGGAAGAAAATTCAGAACACTTGGGATTTTTTTTTTTTTTTTTTTACTTTTTAATCAAGCACAACCAAATATTTGAAAATCAACTGAAAGTCCTCTTCTTAAAAATTGCATTTAGTATTTTACCATTTTAATTGGAAGACAGGTTTTGAATTTGTTACAGAATTCTACCTCAAAATGACAAAAATATCTTTTTGCATGGTCTAATTAATGTAAAACTAGATATGATGCACTTTTTACTAATTTTTAAATTTTATTTTTTACTCTGTGTTTAAATACGTGATCTACTTCCAGGCAAATCCATTCAGCATTTATATGTAACTTTTTCCTAAAACATCATATTTTTGATATGGATGATGAAGAATAAAGCATTTAATTGATAAATCAAAGGAAGGACAAAGACAACCTGATTTTCAGTGTGTTACTATGCTGTATTTTCTTATTTTTAAACTGTATTGTTTTGAAGGAACTTGAATAGAGTAGCTACATTGTTTATTAAATTAAATACGAATACTTCTTGATCAGAACATTTCTTTCTATTTCTTTTTATGTGACCTTTTTGTATTTGTCATGCCATTAGCATTTGTAGGTTGGCATAGCAACTCTCTTATTTCTGCACTCTCCTCCTCCTGTTTTTATCCTACCCTGGTAGCAAATATATCTCCAGTTAGTGAAACCTGTCTGGAACACTGATGCCCATCAGTTTTAAAGTGTATATTAAATATTAGAATGTTATTTTTTTTAGGAAAAGAGAACCCCATATTGGAGCAGATAAATCCCCCTGGTTTTAAAAGGAAAACAGAATAAGCATTGTGGATGAAAGGAATGAGATTTAGAAAGCAATCCAGTAGTCTTTAAAATACAAGTATTTTAAGATAGTTATCTTAGAATACAGAAGTTCAGTTATTTTTAGGGTGAGGTTGCTTAGATCTTTATATACCTTTTTGGTATATAAAAGAATTTTATATACCTTTTTGGTTTTTATTAATTCTTTTTTCAAAGTGATGAATTCATGTTGTTTTAATAATTCTTTACCAGAAGTTACTCAATTATTAACAGATTACATTGAATAATTTTAAAGTGATTTCTTGGCATAGTAATATGCATATTGCAATCTGTCTTGGTATTGACATGCACTTAAGCATTAGGAGTAGAAAATCCCACTCTGATGTAATTAGGGAGCCAAGATCATGTCAATCTCAGTATCATTTCGGGCTATAGCAACCATTGCTTCTAGAAGGCATTGTGAAGGTTTTGTGCATACCACTGTTTGCACAAGCAAGTTTTAAATCTCGCATTATCTATATAAATTAATCTAAAGACATCATTAATGGATGCAAATTAGGTTGGTTTATACCCTGTGTCCCTTAAGCTGCAGGTGGAATGAGAGGAGTCAGTGATGATGAGTATTGGTCATTATGGTCCCGGGCATGTAATTGAATGTCAATTCCTGTAATGATGTCTTTGAGGTTAGATATGAATATAGATTTTCTGTTTCCCTTCTTTGTAGTTTTTTCCCTACAGTTAAGTAACTGTGCCATATCCTGTGTGTCCTTCCTTAAGACTATCCCTCTTCCTCCCAGAACCATGCAAGTGCCATCACTGAGTTTAACTGCTGGTTCCCTTTTGCTTCTTGACAAACCTTGGAATTCAGCCTTTCTTTTTCTTTATTCTGTTTTTTCCAAGACTTCTCTGTGCCTGCCCATCCCAGCTGAATTGTTTGTCCCTTTCTCCTTCCTTTGAACCCAGAGAGTGCCCACCTTGTTTTGTTCTTTCCTACTACTCGTCCCCTCCACTTTGGCAATAGATCTCCTTGTTAAGCAGTTCTCCACAGCATTCAGTTTGTGATTGAGAGCTGGTCTACACAATGCCTTCAAAATCTAGGAAAGCTTACATAAAATCTGTGGGTGGTTTTTTTACGGTACCTTTATGTGTATTGATGCATTGCTCCTGCACAGTTGAAACTCAAGCTGACCATATAGCACTGCAATGTATTGCAGTAATTATTTCTGTACCAGCATTATACTGAGCCTCTTCTCCTCGAGTGTATGCACTCTTAACTTTGCAAGCAGGGTGAAGTGACATCCTAGAAATATTTCACAGTGAAAGCTTTCAAATGATTTGTCAATATCCCCCAGAGCTGCACTGCTTTTCTGCACAGGAACTTCTGTGTATGGCAGTTATATACCATAGTGCTGCTGCAAATGCATGGACTGCATACTGCACCAGATAGCTAATAAAACCCAACCTTTGAGGTTAACAAAGCTATAATATGATTATAAATATGCTTTCTAGATTTTCTTCTTGAAAAAACCACCATTTTCCTCCTGATGTGCTATCCAAAAGAACCTGACTCTTGAGATTTCTTCAGGCTAACATCAGTTCCCCTTCTCATATTTATCTTTGTTTCTCTCTCTGTGAAACTATTGTACTGCTGACTGCATTGTTTAGGTGCTTTAATAGACTTTTCTGTTTTCCTTCTGAACTTAACCAAATAAACTCTACAGCCTTGTAACCTTAGAGAATATATGTGGATGCCTACTGATGTTCGTGACTGTCAGAGACGGGCCACATAACAGTGGTCGTAATTCAGGATGGCAGATCTCATAAATAAATGAAGAAAAAAATCTTGTCTTGCCATGACAGCTGTGCTGTGAAAGGGTTTCATGATACTGAGAATAGAACTTAACTGACAAGTCCATTTTCCATCACTATTAATTATTTTGTTCCCAGTCTTTTCTCCACTGAGCCTTTGATTTAGTTGGTATGAAGGTTGGCACAAGAAGGAATATATGGTAAATAAAATGCCAGGGCTATGCAGGTATTGTAGGTATGAGACAGCAGAGAAGATATCATTTTATGATACTGTTGTTGTCCTCTTCCCATAGAAGTTGTTAGACAAACAGAATGATTCTGTGAATGCCCATAATTTCCATGAAAATTATGTATTTGGAGAAAACCTAAACATGCATAGCATAGTGCTATTAATATACTTCAGCCTTATAAATGCAATGTGAAGAATACCTACACCTATACCTTACTTTAAAAACAAACTTAGTGGTGTTATCTTCCATTTCATACTGTCATCTTCCTCAGTCTGTTATATGATCAGTGCACAGCATGCTCAGTGTCCTCTGTGCTAGGGGAAAACCTTCCTACTCCTACTACCAAATATGTGCTCTGATATTCAGTGAGACATATTGTTTAAACAAGCACATTTTGCAACTTATTTGTCATACTTGCCTGCAGTTTTTTAAGTATTATAAATATTCATATAGAGCGAATCTCATTCTCAGGCTCTCTTAAGTGAGCCAGAAAGGCAATTTTTCCCTTCTAGCAAGGGGAAATGGTATAGTGACTAATCAGGAAGAAGCTGCAGTTGCATTTTTATAGATCATATCCTTATCTAGTATAAATAGGTGGAGCTTACAATATGTAAATGCTGGAGAAATAAGAGATCCAAACCAGTGCCCATTGAATTTTATAAAATCATCAATAGTAAATGCCTCCTAGTCTTGAAAACCCGCTACTGAAAAATGGCAACTGCCAAGGGATGAATGGCTATGGGGCTTTCAAAGGGAACTGCACCATTTAAGCGTGGTTTATTTACTCATAAAAACACTGTCTGAGGCTCTTTTTTGAAGCTAGACAGGCACCATGCTACATTAAAGTCTGTGTGGGGAGCAGAGCATGCATGCCAGAGTAAAGAGAAGAAATCGGTGAAGAAGCAACCTGAAGAATCGGGGGTAAGAGGTGGATATTGTAAGGATTGTAAGGACTAGACTGAGGTTAATTTGAATTGAACAAATAAATGTAGGTAATAAGTTTCTTGTTTTGCGGTTAGCAGAAAACTAGGGTCAGGATGCAAGTGGTTCTAGTAAAGAACATTTTAGTTGTTGAGCAGCCATGATATTTATGTTTTATTGCTAATCTAAAAAGGAGGGGGAAAATATTCCCCAACTTGACATATAAAGTGACAGGTTTTTAATTTGCTAACAATTATACCGGTTCCTGTAGTCCAGAGAAAGAGGGATCATACAGACAGTCTTTTTGGTGCTATTAAGGATAGTAATAACTGTTCCTTTTGTGGAACAAAAACCACTGATACTGCCTATATGTTACAGTTGAATTAGTGCTGAAGATTAAGCTGAAATTTTGATCCTCCAATAAAAGCGAGAGAGGTACAGGCTCCAGGGTATACCCATCTGGCATGCAGTCCTAAAATTTTTTATTTCTAAACTACCTTTGTTCTCCATGCTGATTTGCTAGAGATTTCTTGAGCGCTTTGGAAGGTGTACAGGCAATAAAGACTCCTTGCTCTGGTTATTGTTTCTAGCTAGCAGGTTCAAGTTATTCTTTGTTACATTCTCATTTTGTCATTTCTCATCTTACAACAGTTCTGAGTTGTCTGAAGACTATCTTGTCTGAAATGGTTTATTTATCTACCTCAGAAGTATAATCCACTTTCTTAGGCTGTATTAGATTTTTAAAAATACCTAAAAAAAAACAAGCTCCACTGATATCTGTTTAGCTGCAAAATATGGACATTTTAAATACAGGTAGGGGCCTGTGACTGGGTGTCTAGTGCCATTTTAGATCTCTCAGCCTCCAGCTGCTTTGAAAACAAAGGCATGAGTCAATGAAGATCCTCTCATATGTGCCAACTCATCACGGATGTCACAGATACCATGGAGTGTACAGTCACCCATGCTTAAACATCTGAATTGCTACCAGGAGATCAGAATGTCTTGCCGTATCCAAAAGGGTAAAGATGAAAAATTATTTATTTCTGTCATCAGTGTGATGAAATGGATGTGTTGAGATTGGCAGCAAAGATTGCCCCCCCCCCCATAGTGACACCTATGCTTTTGCTACCACAACCAGTGTCAGAGTCTTCTCTGCCATTATTCTAGCCAGGATGAAAGAGAATCAAAAGAATCCTTTTGAATCTTTTAGTATCAGGAAGATGATTGCTGACTTATCACTCAAAGACAGAAGAGTACATTGCTAAGTTAGTACTGTATTTAAAGATGAATATGTTGCTTAGAAAATAAAGGTGTTTTGTATATTACTCATTTGGTAGTAGCATAAACTCCCCACAGATCCCTTGTTGTGGGCAAGTGCTCAGCACTTTAAACAACTTTACAATAATGTAAATGCATTTGAACCCCCAAGAGGAAATAATTTTTTGCTTATTCCAGGGTTCTGAGTAATGTTTTATCAGGAAAATAGAAGGATGTGTTAGTGTTAACTATTCAGCGTATTTTGCTTTTTCTGGCAAAACTACCCAAAGTAAAAATGGCAATGAAAGAGACTAAAATGCTAAAAAGATTAAAGTAGGAAGCATTATTTCATTAATGTGAGATTATCCTTGAAGGTCAGTTACGTTGGGAAATAGTTATCATTGAGGCAATTAAATCTCTTATGAAATGACACATTTTGGTAGATAATGTCTTAATGTTTTGGCACTGAATGGAACCTTCATTTGTGTTTTCTGGGATGGACAGGGAGTGTTTTACTACCTCACAGTTCTGAATTGTTAAGCAATTAGTGGGATGCTGGAAGACAGTAATACCATGATACAATCTCACATCAAAATGTCAGCGTTGCCAAAACACATACAATATTGAAAGCAATGCAATGTTGTATATATCAAAACACTGAGATCATTGTTTGAATGGTCTTCTGAGTAGAAACAGGATCTGATCTCCACAGTTAGGGCCTAGCTCTGCCCCCATTCAGTGACAGAAGCACTGTGCAGGGTGATTTTGGTCTGCGTGGGTGTAGTTTGCACAAGTCACTTGTTTGCTGATGATCAGTCTGCCACTGCTAAATGCCTGTGAAACTTGGTAAAGACCAGACTGGAATGCTGTGCAGGAGGAAAGTGATATTGCTATAGAAATATACAGGTGATCTCATCTGAAGGTGATTTACCTGAGCTGTATTAAACTATAGCTTCAAGTGTCACATTTCTGAGGAAATAGAAATCTTGGCTCCTCTAACCTTGACATGTAATTTTGCAGTTTGCAGCAAGTGTAGCTGTACCATGTAGTGCTGGCGACAGGCACAGTCTCCCCTGCTAGTGAGGAAGTGACAGAGTGAGCAGCCCCTGCCGCCCTGGCCTGCTGTAACCAAACCCCGGTGGGCCACGGCCAGCCTGCGATCGGCGATGGACACCAGGGCCAGGGAGCTCCTGTGCTCCCAGAAAACAGCAGTAACCTGACACAGCCACCTCTGTTTTGTTGCATGAACATCCAGTACTCCCCTGCAATACATGACGTAGCCGTACTGTTTGTTGGCTTTATTCTGCTGCTGTAGCTCACTGGTAGTGATGTGCTTCGTTTAACCCGTTCTGTAATACTTTGAACTATGCATTGAACACGCATTCATTCTGCACTTAGGGCCTGATCCAAAGCACATTAAATATGTTTGAAAGATCCAGTCAAGGACTTTTGGCTCAGGCCCTCTACTTCTCTGAATGCAGTTGCTTTTTTTTTTCTTTTCCCTTTTGTTCATGGGCTGTGAGGGTTTTCTCTTTCTTTTGGAAATAGCTGCATTTAAAATAAAAGCGAGGAATTGCATAAAGACAACCTGCATCTTTCCCTCTCTGTGTATTAAATGCAGCTGTTGTCACATGTATAGTATTGTAATTGAAATAGAATGTCAGTGTTGTGTCCTTATGGTGTAGATGGTAGAATTTCATATATAGAAAATCACACAAGTCTAGATGAGTATTGTCATTTTATGGAAAGAAAAACAGTCACATAAAAAATAGATGACATAGGTAAGTGAATAAACTGATATTCTGGTACAGCTGTAATACAATTTATGTTCAGTGGCTCTGCACGCAATAGTCAGATGTTATCCTGTTCCCAGCTACTCCTGAAAACTTTATCAGAGAGTACACAATTTATTTAAAGTCATCATAGGCACATTAAGATACTAGCAGACTAGATGGTGCTATAGATTATTAAAGTAGGATTAATTTAAAGCGTATTGCAAAGTGCACTTGACATCTTGGATCCTACAGAGTATCCTGGATGCTTTGAAGGCTTTGTCAAAGAAAAAGCCTCCCACAGTTGCTTCAGAGGCTTTAAAGACTTAATTTTGATTTTAAATTACTTATTTTTAAATTACTTATTATCCTCCTACACTGCCTCATCACATTTTGCACGTTAAAATACACAATTTAAAATGAAAAGTGTGCTTTTACAGCAGCTGTGGGGAAAGGAAAAACAAGGGACACAGAGTTCAGAGAGCCTTTAGTGCTGGTGATCCTGACATTCAGAGCCCTGACAGTTGACTGGGTAGTTGGGCAGTTTTGCATGCAAAGGCACTTCTCCATCTAGGAAAGAAAGAGGACACAGAGAGTTTGTTATCTGAGAAATGGATCAGCCTAGAACTGTACATAGCCTCTAATGTCCATGTAGAGAGAAGTGTTAGGTGTAAGAGGGTGGAACAGCACCAGCATATTCTCAGTATTACAAACTGTGCTCAGAAGTATCAACAGACAAGGAAGAAAAGAAGTGGTAAAACTTCATGTGATCAGTGGTTTGAATATGTCACGTTACGTACTATATATGCAAATGCACCTCACAGTAAATGATACTCCAGTAATAGCACTAGCTACTGAACTACAAACTGCTTCAAAGCATGCATTTACTGAACTCATTTGAACTAAAATTATCTGCCAATGTAGAGCATAATTTCAGTGTATCTTAAAATTGATAATTTGTATTAATATCTGATATATCTTTTATTATTAAGGAAAAAAATATTTCTTTTCAGATGCAATTGTGTGGAACCAGAACATCCTAGCAATAAAACCTTACAATACTGGCAGGACTACAATATATCTGCATCTGATGTGCCATGGGGGAACCTAACAGTGTCAGTAAGTAAATTTTGGAATTTAATAAATAGAGGCATAGGCATAAATAATTTTGTCCATCTTACTGCAACAAATATATTTTAAAAAATACCAATTTTACTTTCAAACAAATAATAAAAGATACTTAACAAAAATTAACATGAACTTTATAGCATTATCTCCTTTTGTAAGCTTTTTGCAGCAAGTGTGTGCATTTTATGCCCTGCTTTGGAACCTTCTTGACACACTAGCACAAGAGCTTGGCTGAGATTAAGTCAAACATGTCAAATGACAATGAATTTGTCCTAAATTCTGCCAGATGGCAAAACCAAAGTTCCCTTGTGTAGAAAGAATCAGAAGCATTTATTTCCCCTAAAACACTCTTGCAGTAGTTCAGGCTACAAAAAAGAGGATGGGGAGCAATTTTCTCTTCAATGGCCACTTCTTTCTCACATAAGTTCTGTAATTTCTTTTCCCAGGGGAGGAAGGGGATAAAGCTACAATTTAGTGGGGCTTGCATGAATGTGTAACAAGTTTCTTAACGGTACACTTTTCTGTGTTTAAAGGATTTATATAATTCTAGTTTGCCTTCTTCAAAGTGACATTTACAACTTGATTAAAATGTTGTGTTGAGATTGGGCCACCACTTTTTCTCACAAAAGGATCATTTCATATCAGTCAAAGAGAATTGAGTGCAAAAGACACCAGACTGAAGAGATAACTGAATTAACCAAATCGTAGGCATAATCAAATTGAACACTTTAAAGCCAATCCAGTGGACTGTCTCCAGAAGATACTGTTCTTTTTCTTTTTTTTTTTCCAAAGGCAGGGATGCAGAAGAGCTCATGTTAAGTAAGAGCAGTCTTCCATAGCTGCTCTGTCTTGCTTCCATACCTTCCTCTGAGCAAGGACTGCTCCTCAACTCTGTTGGTGTGGCAACAGCAGAAAGAAAGTTGAGAACTGCTGGCCTGAGGGATTCCAGCAGTCCAGAATGAATATTCTCAAAATTGCAGCACACTCTAAGAGCATCTGTGCAGGAGCAGACTCCTCCTCTCACTTTCTCAGATCTCTGACAGTGTTTTTCAGAGTACATTTGCAGCTGAGGAGATTTAAAATAACAGATTTTGTTTTAACTATAAATGTAAAAGACTGGCTGCATTATATAAAACCCTTAAAAACTTCTGTGAAAGCTTATTGCCAAAACTTGAGTTTACATAGGTAGCAGTATAACTGACCAACTTTTCCCATGAGTCCCTGTAGCTGTCAAAGAAATAACCAATTTTTTTGTACTTTTGTGTCCTTGTTTCTTGCAAGCATCATCAAGAAACTTCTGTTCTAGAGAACTGCAGTAAGAGATTAGACATTGCTGTCTGTAAATGTTTGGTCAGACTCACCCCATTATGTCTCTTTTCCTGCTCATATCTTCATATATTTCTTATGTCTAGTTGAAATGTTTCAGGTATCTGAAGATCTGGATTCTCATTCTCTCTTAAAACCCAATAATTATCTTTTGCTATCAAGGCAAACCAAGTGTGAGCAAAGGATTTTGGACCAAGTATGAAGAGGATTTTGGACAAGTGTGAAGAGGATTTTGATGGTGACAAAATCCTCTTCAAAAGGCATATGATGAACTGCATCCCAAGTTTACTGCTGTAGCAGTATAAAAAACCTTGCACTCCTTTGTCTCACAGTCATCAAATAGCAATTGTGTTTTTTTCCAAGACAATTGTTTTTCAAAGCCAAAGTTTCCCATAGCAGAATAATTGTGCAGTGAGTGTGATGAGCCAATGACACACTTGATTTAATACAAAAAGATCCTGATCTGTCAGGATATTTCTTCCCGGAATCCCTGATTCTGGGTGCTGCATTTCATTTTTCTTAATAAGAGTGGAGGGATTGGGAAGGAGAAGGAAAGGATTGTGAGTCCAGAGCTGGTAGCTCACATTTCTAGAGCTACTCTTTATGATTTTAGATGACTAAAGGTAGTAGTGGAGAAGTACTGGAAATTATTTCTACTGTATCTGCATATTGATAATAAATTATATTAAATATAATTGATGTTAAAGATTTAGGGTTTTCGGGCATTTTATCAGATCTTTTTGTAACAGAAATACAATTTGCAGGATGTGCTGCCCCCGTGTGGTATTAAATGTATTGGTCTCCTTTTAGGCCAATGCCACCTGTCCTAAATAGCTTTTTATTCAGTTGCTGGGGCTGTGAAGTGAAAACTAAAAAACAGTTCTTGAGAATGCACCAGGAGCAGACTTTCTCTTTGTGCCTTTTGAACTTTGCTTTCCACACTTGGAGAGTGTTAGTAAGTGTAAATCTGTATTTGTACACAGAAAATAAATCAGTGTACTTGCTGAGTTTGAAAAAAACCCTGGTTTTATGTTAATGACTTTATTTATGGTATGTCTTAGCGATTTCATCATTTAATATGACTAAAAAAGAGATTCCTTTGGGAATTTTCCATGCAGATGAGATAGACACACAGTGAGTTTTAAGTTTTAAAATAATAAACATCTAGAAACTGTTTTACAATTTCCAGTAATACAATTTAGAAAAGAAATTGGAAAGAAAGTGTTAGTGTAAGCATGGGTAATTTTTAGAACAATACTATTTTTCTCTCCCTGATAGGAATGTAAAAAGTTTCATGGCGAGTTTGTTGGGCGAGCCTGTGGTCATCATGGCCCTTACGTTCCAGACGTCCTCTTCTGGTCTGTCATCTTGTTCTTCTCCACAGTAACGCTCTCATCCACTCTGAAGCAGTTCAAAACCAGCCGATACTTCCCAACAAAGGTGTGTGCCCTTATTTCAACTCAAAAGTTGTCATCAGTCATGTCTAAGCATCAATTCCATCTGCATTGCAAATTCAGTTAACTGCTGGTGAAGTAGACAGGGCATCTTTCTTCTGTTAGAAACTTGTATCAGAATAAGCATGGTTTTAGCTGTAAGCTGTACTAAAATAGTGAAGAAAAACCTTAAATCATACCTGAAAGTTTTAGTTAAAATTGTAATTTCTCTCAATAATCATAGGTACGCTCTGTTGTCAGCGACTTTGCTGTCTTTCTCACTATTTTGTCCATGGTTTTAATTGACTATGCCATTGGAATTCCATCACCAAAACTTCAGGTTCCAAATGCTTTTAAGGTAAGTTGTTGATAAATTGCACTGCTTTATCATTTTGCAAAGTAATCTACTATGATGGGTTTATAATTGTTCAATATCATCATCAGGGAGCAGTGATTGTATTTTAAAATTTTTGTGTTCACAAGGAATTATGCAACCTCTCTGATTTATGGATCATGTAAGTGAACCTCTCCCATCAGGTTTTTTCATGCTTCTTAATGTTAATTACCTCTGTAGAAATTAACAGGGTTTGAATCACCCAATTCCTAGACTACTGTAATGTTCTGGGGCTTCCTCCAAATTTTGGGTTTACTGTATCAAGTGCATCCAAGTCTGTAATAATCCAGATGATTTTATTATATGTAATTTCTTAATTTGGCAACCGAGGAAGTCTAGCATGTTTTTTAGTGCTCTATACAGGTTGGTTTTAAAGGAAGTCATATCCTAATAATGTTTTGTATGTATTCTTGTGAAATTGAAATGTGAATAAACCTTACAGTTCTGACTGGCCATGCATGACTGTTTTTATAGCCCACCAGAGATGATCGTGGCTGGTTTATTACTCCTTTGGGGCCTAATCCTTGGTGGACAGTGATAGCTGCTGTAATTCCAGCCCTGCTTTGTACTATCCTTATCTTTATGGACCAGCAGATCACAGCTGTCATTATCAATAGAAAAGAACACAAACTAAAGGTATTCAGTCAAAATTTATACTTTCACTGTTGTTTTCTGCTTCAGATTATGTAATGTGTATCCATCTAGTTAAGTGTGCTAGTTTTTTATATATTATATAGAACCCCTTTAAATTTTTATGGTTTTTTTATTTGTTGGTCTGTGTGGTACCTGTGCCCTGTGTCAGTGATCCACTGCCTTACAGAGGACTTTAATGTTATTTGGAATACAGATTCTGAGTTAGGAAAGTGCTGCCTTCTGTGCTTTAGTAGAAGTAGGATTCATTCATTTAAAACAAAGGTTCCTTCAAGTTGATAATGTCCTTAAATACCACAATATTAATGGCCTATTCAGGTATTGACAGTATTGTTCCAGTGGATTGGATTTCTAAAAACTATTCAGGGGTTATTTTGCAATATAAGATTTTTTTCCCTCTCTTCGTCCTTCTCTGTGGTTCTACCCATCCTTTTTTTTTAAATGCCCTTCCTGCGTTAAAGAAGGGAGAAGAATAACACTGAGCCTTAGAGGCACAATGGGTTCTTAAAACAACATAGGACAACTTCCTGCTCTGTTCTCTAACACTTTAGTTGCCTACAGATGGAGAGAGAAAAAGGGACATCACCCCTCTGAAAAACTGTTGGGCAAAATCTAGCAGCAGGTTTCTGTACATGTATATGCAGCAAGCTTAGGCTTTTTTTTGACATACTTTTAATAAGCAGCAATCCAATCCCAAGTTGCTTTAGCAAATGCATTTGCAACCTTCACTTTG
>VYZP01011736.1:232-20945 GCA_013400635.1 Hypocryptadius cinnamomeus | reverse complement strand
AACTTGGTGTCATCTGCAAACTGACTGAGGGTGGACTCAATCTCCTTGTGAATGAAGATATTAAACAGGACTGACCAGTGCCAGTACTGAGTGCTGAGGTGTCCAGTGGTCACCAACTGATAGCTGGATGGAACTCCATTCACCACCACTCTCTGGGCCCAGCCATCCTTACCCCAGTGAAGGGTGCTCCTGTCCAAGCCATGGGCTGCCAGCTTTACAGGAGAGTGCTGTGGGAGACAGGGTCAAAGGCTTTGCTGAAGTCTGTATGTACAACATCCCCTCATCCACTGGATGGGTCACTTCATCATAGGAGGTGATCAGGTTGTCAAGCAGCACCTGCCTTTGACAAACCCAGGCTCGTGTGGCCTGATCCTCTTGTCCTGCATGTGCTGTGTGATAGCACTCAGGGTGGTCTGTTTCATGACCATCCCTGGCCTCAAGGTCAGACTGACAGGCCTGTAGCTCCCTTGATCCTTTTTCCAGCCCTTTTTGTAAATGTGTCCCATTTCCAAACTTCTTGTCACTACCAGCACTAGTTTCCAAACTCCCAGTAACCTGGTACCAGCCCAGTTAGCCAGGATGTATAATTAATGATGTAAAGTGGCTTGTGAGCACTTTCATCAATACCCTCAGTACCCCTGACAGGATCTTATCCAGCCTCAGAGACTTGTGTGTGTTAAGAGGTGTAGCATGTCACTGGGCATTTCCCCTTGGAGTATGGGGGCTTCATTCTGCCCAATTCCCATCTTCCAGCTCAGAAGGCTGGATTACCAGAGGACAACTGGTCTTGCTCTTAAAGACTGAGCCAAAGAAGGCATTCAATACCTCAGCCTTTTCCTTATCCCTTGTCATTGCATGACACCACCTGCCCACCCCCAACAACCAATAGCAGATGGATATACTTCTTGGCCCCTTTTTGTAGTGAATGTATTTGTACAAAAAATTTTGGTTGTCTTTCATGGCAGTTCTAGTTGGTCTTTGGCCCTTCTAATTTTCTCCCTGCATAACTCATGGCATATTTTTAGTCTTGCTGAACTGCTTGTCGTTTTTTCTAAAGGTCATAAACTCTCCTTTTTCCCCTGAGTTCAGCCTAAGCTCTGTTCAGCCAGGCCAGTCTTCTTCCCAGACAGCTCCTCTTTCAGCACATAAGGACAGCCTGCTCCTGCACCTTTAAGATTATTTTTTCAAACAATGTTGTGCCTTCCTGCACTCCCTTGTCCCCTTGGGACCACATCCCAAGGAATGCTATCAGCCAGTCCTGTAAACACGCCAAAGTCTGCCCCCTGGAAGTCCCAGGCAGTTCTGGCAGTTCTGCTGACCCCTTCCTTACAGCTCTGAAAATAGAAAGAAGCTCTTCTTTTGTGGTCTCTGTGCCCAAGATGGCCTCTGACACCACATCTCCCACTGATCCTCTGTTCACAAGCAGCAGGTCCAGCTGGGCACCTTGCCTGGCTGGCTTCCTCACCCACTGTGAGAGAAGTGCAAAGGCACATTTCACACAGTTCAGAAACCTCCTGGGCTGCTCCCTTTCTGCTACGTTGTATTTCCAGCAGGTAACTGGTATGCCGAAATCCCCTATGAGATCAAGGGTCAGTGATTTGAAGGCTTTTCCCAGCTGCTCATAGAATATTTCATCTGCCTCTTTATCCTAGTTGGGTGGTCTGTAACATACTCCTGCCAGGATATCTGTCTTGTTGGCCTTCTCTCCGATGCTTATGCATGAACACTTGACCCAATCATCACCCTATCACTGAGCTCTAGACATTTGAAACACTCCCTAACATATAGGACTATCTCACCATCTCTTTTTCCTTGCCTATCCTTTCTGAAGAGCTTAGAGTGATTCACAGCAGCTCTCCAGTAATGTCCCATGTTTCTGTGACAGCAGCCATGTCATAGCTTGCTTTCTTCACAGTGGCTTCCTGTGGGGGGATGGAATGTAGGAGAATAGAGATAGTGATGAAGGTAATCTCACCCCTGAGGAGTTGCATCTGCACTAATTACTAAGAATTAGGAACAGGCCTGCCCTTAATAGGCCACAGCTATATCCAATTAGGATGGGTATTATAAAAGAGTGGGTTGGCTGGCTGAGAAGTTAGCATTAGAGGGCTGTGCTGTGAGGAGGAAGGGTCAGGCGGACGTGAGAGGGGCAGCAAGGGCTACTATGTACTGTGAGGGACAGTAAGGGTCAGGAAAGAAGAGGTCAGAAAGTAAGAGGGACAGGAAGGAGTCAGCAGCACATGTAAAGAAGAAAGAGAGAAGGAGTCAGTGTTATGAGGAGCAGCCTGTGAGAAATCACTGAGAGAGCGTGGAAGTTTTGCAGTAAGTTAACAACATCTTCCATCTTCTCTTTATTGCCCATGCTGCATGCATTGGTAAAAATGCACTTGGACTATTGATCCCATCCCCTATCTTTTTGGGGCAGAAGGCATAATTTCTACGTGATTCTTCTCATGCTGTTATGTGGTTTCTAACACATCAATAACACCTGTGTCTTCACTGCTACCTAGATCTCCATCCTTTACCTCCACTGAGAGAGCAGACCAAAGGAACTCACTAGCACACCATCCCTGAAACATAGGCCTGCTGTCCCCAGGTCTCTCATGTTCTTGGGATTTATTCCTTTCCTCTTTTAAACCTAGTTTAAAGATCTCTCATTGAACCTATAAAGATCTTTTTCCCCACTTTGAGACAGGTGTTGCCAGCTGGCCTGGAGTCGTGTAAACCAACCCGTCCAAACCACCAAAATTCTACTACTGATACCAATCTTGAAGTCAGGTGTCAATCTGGTGGCTCCTCCCATTTCTTCTCTCATCATTCTCTGCAACTGAAAGACTAGAGGAGAATGTAATAGTGCTTCTGATATCTTAACCAATCATCTCAAGACCCTGAAATCTGTTTTGATTGCTCTGGGACTCTTGTTCCAAAATTCATCACAGCCTAGTGAAAAATGAATGCCATACCAGAATAGGAAGCTTTCTCTTTGCATCTTTAACCTCTGCCCCAGAGGAGGAGGGAAGTGGGCCCACTCTACGTGTTGGGTCCTCTGTTCCTATCAGGGAGTTTTCTGTGACAATGATCCATCTGTTTTGGCTTTTTTTCTTCATGGAAGCAGTTTTAATGCTGGGTGTAGGCTGACTAAACTTTGACAACACTTCCACACTATATGAACCATCATGATCATTATTCTTCAGTTCCACTTGCAAAGCCTCATACCTCAGGCCAGGGTACCTGGGAAGGTGCGGCAGACAATTTTAGTTATTAGATTAAGCTAATGATCACTTCAATTTCCAAAAGGGAATATTGTGCACCTTCAAAGCTGTTCTCTTGTGCTTTTGGAAAAGGAGTTGCTGAGCTCTTCTTCCGGGTTTTCAGTGACAGGACATGTGGAAATGGCTCAAAGCTGTGTCAGGGAAGGTTCAGGCTAGATATAAGAAAAGTTTCTTTACTGAGTGGCTGATCAAACACTGGAATAGGCTTCCTGGAGAGGTGGTCAATACCCCAAGTCTGTCAATGTTTAAGAGGTATTTGGACAGAGGCTTAATAAAGTGCTTCATCTTATGGTCAGCCATTGTATTGTCACAGAGTTGGACTAGGTAATTGTAGGTCCCTTCCAAAGTAACTATTCTTCCTGTAATTTTATAATGCTTTGAGGTAACAACAAAAGTTTTTAAATTGTTCTTCTACATTCAAAGGAGTTTACAGCCCAGATAAACATGACTGAAGTCAAGTTCTGCTTAGACCACACCTGTCATGGTTACATTCCACACTGAGAGTAGCTTGCTAATGGAAATGGAAGCTCAATCTGCAGGTAAAAAAGAATCTGGGATGAATAGCTGAAAATGTAGGATGACTGAAGCCTGCATAAATTCATCAGAATATGTTATGATATGGCAATTAAAATGTAGGTATGTAGTCTTTCAGACTATCAAAGCTAAGGTGATTATTTACAGTATTCACGGAAGTATTTTACTAGAATCAGCATCTTCTACTGAAAGTCTGTTGTTTTGAGGGGGTATTGTTTGTTTCTAGTTTTTTGCATGATGATCTATTTATATATTTGCTGAGTTATTTCATAAATTATATTTTCCTCAGAGAATGAAAAACTCAGCATGAACATCTGCAAACTGTGAAGAGAGAACAATGATCTATGCCAAAAATCTTTAAAAACTGTAAGCTGTAAACACTGGACTATTTTTGCTTGGACCAGGAAATGAAAACAGATTGGTAAAAAATTAACTGCATTTGCAGCTGCTAAAGGTAACAGGAGCTGGGGTGGTTTGAACACTAATAGTTCTTAACTTTGAGTGTATGAAAGAGACTACAATCTGTATGACACAAATCTTGGAGTTTTTATTTTTAACCATGATGGACAGTGTACAGTTCGACATTTTCTTCTCTGAATCTGGAAGCCATAAATTTCACTGTTTTCTCTCTTAGTTCAAAATATTACAGATATTAAGATTATTCTACAAAATTTTTTTCCTCCATCATATTTTACCATGAAGTGATAGTAATACAGCACACTGCAATAATAACACCTCTCAACAGCATGATGGTTTAATAGTAAGAAATTGTTTAAGTTTAAAATATAACTTATTGTCATGGAAGTAAATTAACTCTATTGAAGACATCCCACAGGAATCTGTGCATGCCATATACAATATAGCTCCCAGAATGATTTTCCAGGTATCTGTCTGACATGCTTTCTACTTGTGAAACATGTATCACAGAAATAATGAAAATGTATTAGTCTATGTGATTTCTAAGCAATAATTTCTAATACTGTATGTACAATGCTACCAATACACTAAATTCTCCTGCTTTTGACGTCTGTCTTGGAATTTATATGAGAACAAAGCATTTTAAGAACGCTATCTACATAATTTGTTGCTTATTTACTATATAAAAAAACTGTTAAATAATTTTCCTCTTGTAAAGGATGACTCTGTGTAGCAAGACCCTAGATTGTCACGCCAAGGCATAGAGGGAAATCAGAACCTCCATTTCTAATTACATTGTCAAGCATTGATACACACCATTTTACAACAGCAGATTTCAGCCCTGATGTCTGTATTTTATTCATGTGCATATAGACCAGTTCTACACCCAATATTATTTTTCTTTGCATGCAGCTGGTATATAGCTTATTTCTTCCACATTGCTTTGAGTGTATTATATATTACATTACATTACATATATATATTATCATTACATCCATTGCTGTAATGAGTGAATCAGAACTTGAACATAGACATGCTCAAGTCATAGACATTTAGAACATTAAATTTACTGCACAGGCTCTCAGCCCTTGGTGATAGACACAAGTTAATCTTCATTTCTTATTGCATGACCTAATTCAGAAAAGCACTTAACTAAAGTGCTCGATCTTAAACAAACACTTAAGTATTTTCCTTTTGGAGATTTTTCTTTTTTAAATTAGTATTCTATTTCATCAAAATAATGGTATTTTCTAAACACAAGCAAATAAGCTAGAAGTTTTTCAGTCTGGACTTCTGCTGGAACTCAGCACAAGACTTTGTACATAAGATTAATGTCTTCTGCGGAGCTTTAGGGAAACAGGGCAAAGCAGCCATCTACAAGCCATATTACCATGTTGCTATTTTATCACCACCACTAAGAAGAAAATAATCACCTAACTCAGTGATTATGAAAAAAATGAAAAAAAATGAAAGACACTGTGGCTCAAATAAGGTGTCTCCTTTTGCTGGGTGGGGCTATAATAATCTAGGACTAATCTAAAAATGTCCAGGGCATAACTCAGTCATCAGCTTTTGAGTGTTTTGGAACACACTTTATTGATTGAGGACATATTGTACTATCAAATATTGTTTTCTTGCTTGCAGTTAATAAAACCATGACAAACAGAGAAGAAATTCTGTCTTGGAATTTATCAGGACAGAACTTAGTTTTATTGTAGATATGCTTTTACACCAAGATAATAATCACTAAGCACAGATGTCACTTGTTCTGTGATTATATTCAGTATGACATAGAATGGTGATGAGTTTTGTACATTTTGGAGATGGTCACTTTAAAGGCAGCTACAAAGATGACAGAGGCTCTCACTTCTCCTGGAGCCACATAGAGAAGACAAGGGTCAGTGGATATAAGTTGCATTGAGGAAGGCTTCATTTTGACAGAAGAAAGATTTTATTTTTTTTTATAGTGATATATTGTTCATTGGAACAACCTCCCCAGGGATATGGTGAATTCTCTGTCACTGGAAGGTTTTTTTCAAGATATGATTGGACAGGATGCTCTATATTCCAGGCTCCCTTTCCCATGATGACCAGGAGACCTTTTGAGGGCTGTTCCAGCCTGGGCTGTTCTGTGATTGTATGGTTAGAATTAAGATAAACTTGTATATTGCTAGAGATCAGGTATTTCTTTCTTTGTATAGTAACTGAAGTTTTATAAATATAGAACTTGTACAAGCTCTTATTTCAATGCTCTGTTGTAAAGGATATCATATACTGAAAGTTTCTAGACACCATTGCATGATTTGATGTATGTCTGCCACTTGCATAGAAATTTTCCACAGCCATAGAGTACCATTGACTGTGAACTGTGACCCGTAGTAAAGAGACTAATCTGTAGTGAAGAAACTTGGTACATAATTCGATTTGACAAAGTACATACTGTATTATTGTCTGATCATACATGTTATTATGATTTTATTTATGCACTCCTAATTTAAGATCAAGATGACTCTAAATGAGCAAAATAATTATGTGAATACTGATTCTATCTGGCTTTTGAATTACTTCATTTAGTTTCACTGATGAAATTCAGTAGTTACAAGAAAGGTAGTTGAAATAATCTATCCTTTTGTGTGGTGGCTAAGAGCTGGCCTGGAGGCCTCACAGTCACAGGTAACCCTCGCTACATAACTGGGCCAGCTGAGGCCATTGGGATGCAGACAGCTCTTGGCCAGTGAGCCGGGTGGCAGCTGAGCTCAGGCAGTCAGGACCAAGCGCCGGCTTTGTGACCCTGTGTAAAGGGAACCGCGCTCAACCAAAACCGGCTGCGCGCTGAGCCTCGAGGGTCGTGCCGTGTGTCCCCTCAACTGTGACACCCTTGGACTTTTTTTCCCTCTCCTAGAAATTTTAGTATGGGTTTGTTTTTATTTACAATGCAGTTAAAGCCCACTTTCTATTCTCTCAGGACCCTCATAAGGGACTTCAGAGAGACTGACAGACCTTACCAGAACTGCCTAGCCTGCTGCTGTGCCTCTCCACAACCTGAGCAATGCACAGGATCCTATGTCACACCCTAGGGCCACCAGCTCCTGTCCCAGTGATGCTGCAGCAGAACTGGTCACTAGCCTCCCTCAGCCCTCCCTTGCCTCTGCCTCTGGACTGATGTCCTAGCCTTGCCCTGCCCACCCTGGACCCTGCCTGAAGCCTAGGTAGGGGCTACCTCGGTCTGCTTCCATGTGCCTGTATACTCAGGGAGCATCTGTCCCTCCCTGCACCCAGATACATTCTCCTTGTTTGGTATACTTTCTAGTTTGTCCCTGTTAAATAAAAACAAAATGCCTACTATCATTTAGCTTACACAAATTAATTTCCTGTGGAAAAGAGAGAATTTGAGTCAGACTTCTCTTGGAACATTTAAATTACTCTTAGCGCAGACTGCCCACAGGTGCTCGGTGCTTGGAGTGCCTTTCCACTGGGGTTACAGCTGCCTGCGGTCACCACAGTTAAGCTGTTATGTTGTTTTGGTTTGGGTTTATTTTTTGTTCCTGCATAGACTGTCATCACAAACAATATTACAGCCTCAAGAAGACAAAGTTCAGTTGCAAAGTTGAGAATGTAACAGTTCTCAGAAAAATTTTTTAAGAGAGTGTTTGTTTACACAGTACTCAATAAACTCAAGCAAAAGAAAATGTACACTCCAGACCACACAGCAAAAAAAAAGGCAAGAGTTCATTATAAGGCCACAAGCACACACATGTGAACATGCTACAACCTTGTTTTTTAAAATGCTGTTAGTAAGCCAAAAGATAAATTATTTTCGCAAAAATGCATTATTTAATCCTGTATTTAAATACCATTTTATTGTGTGCATAAATCTGTGCTCTAATACTTGCCACCCATCCAGGATGACATTCACTATCAGATTCATTTTTTGGGAAGACACACTTTTGGTCTGCCATAAGCTTTAATCACACAGGGTTTAGAGAAGGAATCTATAATTTTCTTTGCAAGCAGTGGCAATTTATAAGCTTTCAGAAGCAGACATGATTGGCATGTGCTTAGTGGACACTTAAAACTGTTAGACCTGTCTAACTAACTATTTAATTATCTTTTGAGACCTAATAAATCTCTCAATAAAGATTATATTCAAACCTTGGGCCAAGCAAAGCATCTCCTTTTGCCTTTCTAGGGCTAGTAACTGAATAAATTCAGTAAGCTGAATACTGGGTATCTGTCTAGCATTGCCAGATGCTTCTCTCTGCATAAGCCAGGAAAAGATAAGTGGTCAAAATAGAACCTACTGTAAGGAAGATAAAAGAAAACATTTCAGAAGTCAGACAGAGAACAAGTTGAAGAGAAAGAGATTCAGATAGGGATATGCAGACTTTGGAAGAAGGCATCACTCAGAGATGCAAAAGATCTCCTTCTGAGTTTGTAATTTAGGCAGCAACAGAGGGGAAAGTCTACAGATGAAGAGATAGACAGCTGTTTAGAGGCATGCATAAAAGAAGAATGAATAAAACTCAAAGCCAGAAACAGTAGGATTAGATGAATGCAAAAGGATGGGTCTTGGAAAAAAAATGAGCTTGATATTTTTCTACCCTTTGTATTTGTATTTTTCTATTCCCTGTAAATACCATGAAACTTGTCTGCAAAAAGTATATTACAGGCCTTTAAAATGCTGTTCTTTGTGCAGAATAACACAGTAATTCCAGGATAATTTAATCTGTTAATTCCAGTTTTAGGTATGGGTTCTGCACCTCATGAGACAAAGATTGCTGATAGCACAACTCATGTTTCACCTGATAAAATTCTGTTTTGCTTGGGTTTTTGATTCATTCACTAAACAGGTGGGCAGGGTGTTTAACAGAGTTGTGCTCTTAAGCCAGTTATTGCTGATGCAATCTCTCATGTAACACAGAAGTGGAAACAGGGTGAAGAAGGAGTATGGAGTACTCCTTCTCCAGTCTTGGCCTCAAGACCAGTTGTCCAATCCCAATCACTGTTCTAACCTGTTCTTTCTTTACTCTTTCCAGTTCTGCTCTTCATCAGCATCCAATTCCTTCATCATAAATTCTATTAAGTCATGACAGAGCCCTTCTTGAGTCTTCTCGAGACCTTTCTCTCAAGATGATAAAGGATAATTCCAAAACAAAGGTCAGTTTACTATTGATTACTAAGTCATTAATGCACAGTGTTTATAACAAAAAGAATTATCAGAATTTCTTTAGCATCCAGTGCAATTTTTTTGTTCCTATTCACAAAATTTAAAAAAATTAAAAATACTGCATATGAGGTAAGAGAAAATATCACTCAGCAGTATGTAAGCTTTAAAAAGTTATAAAGATACTCTCAAATTAACTCTATGATATGTTTATCTGTATGTAGATCATACAATAGGGGATTTTTTTTTTTTACTATCTTAATATGATGATACTGTAATTCTCCCTATTCTGCATGGCATTAAGTGACACTAAACTTTCAGTCCTCATAACTATGATTCTTAGTATCAGAAAGAAGACATATTTCTTATTCATATGTTTATTAAAGAATTTAATACAAGAAAGTTTAGTCTCAAGTTTTCTATTCTACAGAATTAATCAGTTAATACATCCTGAAATCATAGTATATTAAGACTGAAAATCACTGAATAGACAAGACCAGCACTCAGGAATCTCTGAATCAGGAGATCATGCTAGAGGAATGTTGGAAGGAACACTTTCCCTTGGTCAAAGGTTATTAGATTGAAGAATCTCTAGGCAAACCTGGCATCAACCATGGGTCCTGAAGAGATGCATCCAGAATGCTGAAAGAGCTGGTGAACACCGTGGCTGGGTCACTTATGGTCATCTTTAAAAGGTCATGGAGGATCCGGAGGGGTGCCTCAGGACTGGAAAAAAGCAAATGTCACCCCAGTCTTCACAAAGGGCAAGAAGGAGGACTCAGAGGACTACCAGCAAGTCCACCTCACCTCAATCCCTGAAAAGGTGATGGAGTGCCTCATTCTGGAGGCTATCTCTATCTGCATGGATGACAAGGAGATCAGGATGGAGTCAGCATGGATTCAGCAAAAGGACATCATGCATGGCCAATCTGATTGCTTTCCACAGTGAAACAACTGCCTGGATAGATGGATGAGGGCAGAGCAGTGGATATTGTTCCACCTGGACTTTCAATACTGTCTGCCACAACGGCCTCATGGGCAAACTCAGGAAGTGTGGCCTGGATGAGGGGACAGAGAGGTGAACTGAGAACTGTCTGAATGCAGATCTCAGAGGATTGTTATGAGTGGCACAGGCTCTTGTTGGAGGCCTGTCACAAGTGGTGACCCCCCAGATTCAAGAGCAGGCCTGCTGTTGTTTAACTTCTCCATCAGTGACTGGGATGAAGGGGCAGGTGCCTCCTCAGCGAGTTCACTGATGACACAGAGCTGGGAGCAGCGGCCGATACCCCAGAGGGCCGTGCTGCCCTTCAGAGGGTGGAGAGAGGGGCAGAGAAGAACTGTCTGAAATTCAGCAAAGGCAAATGCAGGCTCCTGCACTTGGGGAGGAAGAACCCCAGGCACCAGCACAGGCTGGGGCTGATCTGCTGGAAAGCAGCTCTGAGGAGAAGGACCTGGGGTTCCTGGTGGGCAGCAAGCTGTCCATGAGCCAGCAGTGTGTCCTGGTGGCCAAGAAGGCCAACGGTGTCCTGGGGTGCATTGGGAAGAGCACTGCCAGCAGGTTGGGGGAGGTGATCCTGCTCCTCTACTCAGCCCTGGTGAGGCACATCTGGAGTGCTGTGTCCAGTTCTGGGCTTCTCAGGACCTGAGAGACATGGAAATGCTGGAGCAGGTTCAGAGGAGGGTGACAAAGATTATTAGGGGATTGGAGTATCTCTCATACACAGAAAGGCTCGCCTATAAAAATCTGAAGAGAGACTCTCAGTGGATGGATTCAGGCTCTGTTTGGCGATGCCAAGCAATAGGACAAGAGGCAGCGGGCACAAACTGATGCACATGAAGTTCCAACTCAAAGTGAGGAAGAGATTCTTTACTGTGCAGCTGACTGGAACAGATTACCAAGAGCGGTTGAGAAGTTTCCCTCACTGGAGATATTCAAGAACAATCCAGACATGATCCTGTGCCATGCACTCTGAGAATATCCTGCTGGTGCATGCATGTTCAACTACTCTGGTCCCTTCTAACCTGACCAACTCTGTGAGTCTGTGATTCTGAGGCTTTTCTTCTAGATGACCACATCAACACATTTCTGTGTTTCTTTGTATGAGAGTTGCTCTAGCCCTATCCAGCGCTTCTGGATCCTCTCCTGTATTTGTATAGGTGTCTTTTACCACGGAGCCCAGAACTCAACACTTGAGGTGTGACCTCACCAGTGCTTAGTAGATGGGAAGGATCACCTCCCTCAAACTGCTGGCAACACTCCTCCTATGGCAGCTGTGGACACTGCCTTCCTTCATGCAGGGGCAAATGGTGTGAATACCAGTGAGTTCATTGTCTTGAATAAGAATATTCTGGAGTATTCAAAGCCCTAAAGAAGAAAATTGTCATCATTTTGGGAGAACCTCAGTCTGTTTCACTACCATGGATCCCTTTTTTACTAAAACTGAACATCGTACAGGCTAATGTCTTAATATCAACATCTTAATATTAATGTCTTAATAATGTATTAACACTAATGTATTAATATTAATGTAAGATACTAGTACATATATATAAAACATATAGTCTCTTGACACACCTATTAGGGCAGGATGTTTATAGAATGTAAGCTAAAGACATCACTCAGTACGGACTAATTTTTTGAAGCATTTTGGTGCTGGACAACCATTGAAATCCTTGGAAAACACATGCCAGAAGACCTTTAAAGTCATGTAAAGTCACCAGTGAAATGGAATACAGATTCCAAACATTTTAAAACTCTGTTTAGAAAGAGAACAGTATTAGCTTCATCCTCATAGGAGTTAAAACACTTCTTTTCTTCTGTAACCCACCTGCTGACAATTGCTCACAAGAATCTTCCAACATGTCATAACATTGAGAAGTGAAAAACTGACCTAACATTAGATAAGCAAGTAGAAAGTAATTATATACATTGCTAATGGTTTTAAAGAGGGTTTGAGATACAGTTTATGAAGTATTGAAGGTAGAAATTCAATGTGTTCTTCATAAAAACACTCAAGAAGATGAAGATGAATAAACTGTAGATACAATAAATTACTAATCTGCTGTTCTCTCACAATTAGTTTTAAGACATTTGCTGATCAAGGTTCTTTTTTCACATTTCCAGTTTTATGACAGAATCATAAATAATGCAGTACTAACATCTTTTTTATACTCTATACTGTGTGTTTGTCCTTCATAGGCTTCCCGAGGGCTAACTAAAGCATGCTTTGAAATAATTAGAAATACACAGCTGACCTCTTTTCTGGCTTATTGCTCTACCCCAAGAATCCTTTCACCCCTCCAAAATTGTGACTGCCTTAATTTTACTGCAGTTCGACAGTAACCATTAAACATGTGTAATTGAAGACTTCAGAGAGACATTGGTTGATATACCAGCCATTTGTTCTCAAGAGAAAATCTCACCTTTCTTTCAAAAATAGAGTGTATCTGGGACAAAGCAAATATATTTAAAGTGCAAAAGTAAAGTGCAGAAGTATTCCGAAGAAAATTACATTCTCTTCCTACCCATTAGTATAGAAACTCCAACGCAAATTCCTTTTTTGTAGTAGTGGTTGGAAACTGCTCCAATTAAACAACAGATTTGAAAAGCAAAACTGTACTGCATAATCTGAGAAATCATGACAAAAATCTAGAGAAGAAGAGAGAATCTAGAGAAAAAAGATTTAGAGAGTCTAGATAAAAATCTAGAGAAATATGTACTTTGTTCAGATTTCACACTGGAAAGTCAAACAAAGATTAGTTAATTTTTCGATATGGATAATAGATATCAAAATACTAAAACCATCAAGAACAGCAAAATGAAAACTAGTAATTTCATATTATTTAGTTTGACATAGTAATCTGGAATTAAAAAGCATTAAATATATTAAATTTATATGAATTTTCTGATATACAGAAGAGAATTGCTGAAAATGAAGAGATTTTTTATTTTTTTTTAAGATAAATTTCCATGCCACT
Source organism: Hypocryptadius cinnamomeus (assembly GCA_013400635.1). NCBI lineage: Eukaryota > Metazoa > Chordata > Aves > Passeriformes > Zosteropidae > Hypocryptadius > Hypocryptadius cinnamomeus. The sequence goes on along the minus strand of VYZP01011736.1, from coordinate 7,580 downwards.
TCAGTATCTGTAATAATGGCTGCCCTTCTATTTCCAGCACTTACCTGAGTAACGATGGCTGAGTTTTATATATTGACTGTGTACTGGAAAGAAGTATATTATTTTTTGTATTACTCCATAGAAATGAGACAACTATACACTAGTGGTCTTTAAAACTCTCCCCATTTTTCAGGCAGGGAATATTCTACCTTACAGATGAATTACACTAAACATTATATTTCTCTCCATCTCTGACTTCAGTTTTTAAAACTAAAGGAAAACAGCTGCTCATCCAGCAATACAGGAGGAATGGGAATGTCTCTCACAGCTTTGTTGTTAACTTAACCACTAGGATGTAGAGGAAAGTAGTCTATCTTACATTTATGAAGAGTGAAATATATGATCTAAAAGGGAAGAATTCCATCTACCTACCATTACCTCATAAACTGTAAAGACTGGTAAAAAATAAAAGATAATACAAAATGTAAAAATAAACAAAAGGAAAAAATAATAAATGCTGCTTCTTTACTTCTGGCAGCTAAGGAGATAATGACAAATACACATAAACACACAGTTATCTGTTTTGAAATGTGATTGGGACAGAATTTTCACTGCCACATTTATCATAGAGAAAACCTTGCATTTACGGGAACAATTGAAATGCTGGATACAGAAGGATTTCTGACCATCTTTAGCAACAGTCTTTTTTCCCTAGCTGGAATTGTTGGTCACCTTCAGGGAAGAATGAAGCAAATAATATTGCCTGAACAAAGACAATTTGTCTGTCAAAAAGCTGTTCCTTCTACAGTAATCAAGACTGCAGGGCATATTTTTAATGTCAGTGCTCAGTTCACTCTTTGTTTGGAAAAGAGAGTTCTACAGATGTTTTGTCCTGAACCAGAAAACAAATACAGAAAAATAATCTGTCAATGATACACAGAATGTTCAATGTCTGGCAAAGAAGAAGCTAGAACACTTTTGATACACATGCAGTGAGCTAGCATGTAGGACCAAGTTTGTGTGAGTGTGAAATGAGAAAACTTTAGAGGACATGACGGAAGAATAGATACTTTTAATGCAGATATTATTATAGGGTTATTCCTGTTTCTGATCAAAACATGGTTTTGAACATATTTTACCATCTTCTGGTGAGAGCTACTCCAGTTCATGCCAGAAGAGGGGGGTCTTCTCTTTCACCAAAACTACCTGGGCATAGTAATTGTTTGTCTTGGGTTGGACTACCCATGTTTTCACAGTTTGTCCAGACTGAAAAAAAAAACCCAAAAAAAGGACTTAGCATCCCAGATGTGACTTACAAATAAAAGCACCTTCACTAGGTCTGTGTGTTTTTACATGTGCACAGTGTGTTTTTTCATAACAACCCTGAAAAGGCAGTACCAGCCTGAAATTCCTTAAAAATTACCCTGCATTAGACCTGATGTTCTGATTATGTCAGAAGTAAGAGGAACTCAGAACACAAGAAGTTAAGGACATGTTTTGATTGTGAGATAATAGGGTTACTCATAGGTTTTAAGACTATCATATTAGATTCTATATTTAATTCTATTTTTTTAATGTTGCACAACTAACACCACCTTTGCTATAATCCTCTTACAAATATGCAGTATGGAAGTCTGAGGAATGTCTGACTTTTTCTGTCTGGACTTTAGAGGGAAACAGGCTTTTGGGAGGCATTTTTGAGTGAAAAGGAAGATGAATGCCTTTTACATTTTTTTCTCAGCATGCAGCATGGAAAGACATATAGAGATGCAATAAAAAGTGCAAAAATGCTAATAATAATCATAATAATCCTAAAGAGGATGAAAAGAGATATCCAAAGTGTCTGATTTTAATTGCTATTCAAATACTATAGCAGAGGTGGAAAACAAGGAATTTTATCAGATCACCTCACAAAGACACTGCCATTAGCAGGTTTGTTGAGAAAAAATTGGTCTGAATTACCATATCCAGATCAGATCCATGACCTGAAGAGACCATGTTACCATAATCATAAGTGTTTCAACTTCTGTAGCCAGATAAAATAATGGTTTGACCATTTCAGCCATTACATTTTTCAAATAAACTGAATACTCCTGAAACTCTGTAGGAGTTTAAAAATATACAACAACCTTCTTTATAAAACTTGTTATAGCCTGGGTAGAATCCAGCTGGGTAGAATGGTAAATGGCCACCACCATTGCTATTGTAGAAGGTCCTTGGAGACATAATTAAAAGTCTAAAGAGGAAATTGTCACACTGTTGGAAAGAAAGAAAAAAAGAAAGCCCACTAAGGGACAGAGATCAAATAGAAAAATATTTTACTCAATTCCATTAAATATAACAATTAAAACCCAATATTTTTGTTCCTACAGAAAGCCAATTCTGAACCAGTTTTGTAGGTACAATGCACATTATACTTAAATGATGCCTTTCAGATGGGTTTGCCAAGACAGTTCACAGGTATTAATCACAGAGATCAGTTAATCAGCTTGAGCCAAAGGGATCCACTGAGGTTTGAGCTCTGATCTAAACCCTGAAGTATATTTTACATCTTTCCCCTTCATGGGCAACACTCAGTTTTATCTTCGAGGACTGTAGCAGCCTCAAAGCGAGAGTGAGAGAGAGATACAAAAGCTCCAAATAAATTTGAGTTGTCAGGCCACAGGTCAGCTGTCTAAGACCTCAAGAGGTGAGCTGCAAGCACACAGTCAACAGACTTAGAAAGTGGATGTTCTGTATTGCACTATTGTTTTTCAAGTCAAAATGTATTCTTGCAAGAACAGTAAAACAAAGTGTTGCTTATACCACTCTTAAGCAATGTTGTGTGAGATACCAAAGCACTAGTAAGGATGCTGCTTTTAGCGTTCTGCACAAGCTGGAGCTTATATAGGGGTATATCTCAAAGCAGTCCACCTCAGTATAGCTCCTAAAGTGTACATCAGTCTCTCAGCTTAACAGCAGACAGTTCCAGCTACAGACTATGAATATTTCTAAACTACAAAGCAAGGGTATTACTGTCAGTGTGGCCCTAATGGAAGCAAAAATCCTGAAGAGATAACTAAAATATTTCTAAGTAGCAAGTCAAAAGAAACCCACAAGGTCTTGACATGAGGTCAGAATGTGACATTTGTATTTCTTCTATTTTAGGTACCAGAAGGGGTAAAAACTAATACATAGTATCAATCAAGTGAGGAATGAATACTAAAGTAGCTTAAAGAAGACATCTAGTTAATCTAATTTCAAGTGTTTTAAAAAACAGAAATAGAAATAAATGCCAGGGATGTGTCAAATAGAAAGAAATGGAAAAAAATGTGGCACCTTTTACAACTTGTGTGGCAGCACGGAAACATGAACATAATGACACATGCAGAGATCTCAGGAAGGTCTGTAGACAAATCCTATGACAGCAAGCTATCAAAATAAGATCCAAAAAAATGGACTAAAACTAATTCTTTGAGATAGAAAGGTTACACAGATAGATAGTAAATTTCTTTTACTTTGGTTAGTGAACTAATGTACTTAAAATTCCCACAGAAACCTCATTGAGAAAAATCTTGCCTAAGAATTTACACTCAAGAAAATAAGATAGAGAGGCAGAGAGAATTCCACAGAATCACCAAATATTAACCCCTCTGAAAAAAAAACCCCTTGAAATGTTTATTATTTACAAAATGATGTTTCTATAAGTAAATAAATAAAATTCTCTGCAGAAAACATGTGGTGCTAGAGAACACATAAAGCATCAGAAAAAATCTGCTGGGAAAATTCTGATGCTAGCAGCTTCTTCAGGATGAGAATTTCTCCCACTGAGAAAATTAAATGAGGGGGTGGCACCATAGAGAAAAGATCCAATACTAGCTATGTGAACTGAAACAAATGAATTGGAAAACACCAAATAAACACATATAAGGAGTATGGGAACTAAAAATTCCTCCCACAAGCCTGCCATGTATGTTGGCAAAAAACTGAGAAGACAAAATGATTTGTGATAGAGATTGAATTACATTTGAGTAAGTAATGCTGCAAGTATCATTATTCATTAGAATCTCTTAATCAAATTTTCTTTAATATAACATAATATTTCACTTCTGCCAGTTAAGATAAGGTAAAGAAAAAAAAATCACATATGCAGAAGTTTCTTCAGAAAAAGCTAGAAAATTTATCTGAAACTTCAGTCAGAAGAGAGAACAGAAGGTAACTTCCCTTTTCCCTTCCCTTTTAGAGTGTCACTATAAACACGGAGTAAGTTCTGGAAACTGGTTCATTCTAAAACACTTGTGCCAGCATCCAAGAAGATTATCAGTTTTGGCAGGCAAGCTGAAAGGAATAGGGATCTTGTTTTAAAAGAAAAAAATTTCATGGTTCATTTACTAGTGAGAAAAAAGAAGGACATTAAGAACAGGAACATCCAGAACTATATAGCTTGATAAAGAAAGAAGTATGAAGAATTCAATGTTCAGTATAAAAAAATCATGCATCTCTTTTGAAATTAATTTATCAAAAATGAACTGGGTTCAGAATAAGAAATGCTTCAAAAATTATTGTGTTGATATTGCTTCAAAACATTTTCCATATCAATTCCATAGCTAGAAGTACGTTGTGTGATTTTTAATTCCTTGATCTAAAAAATCTAAGTTTTTAAAATCTCAGTCTTCTACAATATGCATACTATCTGGAATTTTTTAGGCTTAATACAGCTATGGTCATAAAGACTTACTAAAATAGATTTTCCAAATTTAGATCATACTTTGTCCATGGCATTTAGTCAAACAATCTGATGAAAACAATAATTTGGGCCCATTTGGCCCTACAGTTCTATTGTATGATTTATGAAGCATTATAGATAAACACATGTTTCTCTCTAAAGCACATGAATGTCAGGTTTATGTCTTGGGTTTGACAAACACCATGAACCACATTGTGTTGCCGTTTTCTTTTAATCACCTAAACCTGGGAGCCAAACTACCTGGAATCACCCATGATAGCACAACTGAACATTGGAAACCTGATGAAAAGTTATTCTGAATTCTAAGCTAGACCAGTACACTGCAACTTTTTTGATCACATACCCCTATATAATGTATAGATTATATACCTGCACTACTGTATTAATATATTATGTATAAAATGCTTTAAAATCAAAATTTAAAAATGGATTCTGTAAAGACAAATTAAGTACTTATTTTAATAGTACAAGATGTACTTTCTTCCTGCACTCCAGTATATTATCTTGTGCCCACAACACTTTGGAGGCCACGAGACTAGACTGTTGAGGGGTGACAGAAATTTTGCATAGGACTGGTTGCTTTAACCTCACCTGAATGGGGCCTAATGTAAGTTACACCTTCAGGCAGAAGCAGCACCTTCTCCCTCTTTTTCTTTTTTTTTTTTCTCCAGTCTTAACTATGTAGCAGTTTACAGAGCTGTTACAAGCAGACTGTATATATTGCCTCTGCAGCTCATACTGTCCCCAGTGTTGGCAATTAGCAATCATAGTCTTAATTAGCTTGACCCACCTGGCTGTTTTGCTACTAATAAATCAATTAATTCAAATCACATGGAGGAACTTCTGTGTAGTACCATAGCCTAATCACTACTGGTCATCCTTGTATATGATGTTTTATGTGCTAGAAAAATTTAGTATCCAGGCTGAATTTGTATTCTCCACTGATAGGCAGCCTGTCAAGCAAGTGTGGAGTGTGGTTAGTATTTTTAATGTATATAGGGATTTGGCAAAAGCCTCAGCAGAGTGCAAAGGAGAAACATGGGATGCGAGCTATAAACACTTTGGCACACTGAATCAGATAATCTTTACTTCTCCCTGAATTGTGTGGATACTGCTCATTTGGGGTCTCAGTTTACTCAGGAGCCTCTGTTACTACACTAGACACTAGTTTTATATAAGAAACAGAAGCTTCTAGAACCAGGGTATTTTTGTGATTGGGATCTCTGAGGAATTTCTTTTTTTTTTCCCCCCTAGAAATACCTGCTCCCTTGGGAGCTATTAAAGTGCATGATCTTGCACTCATATCCAAAGATGCCCCTGTTCTGTTATCTTTCTGGAAAGCAATTGCCTGACTCTTTCTTTATTCACCTTTCTTAGCCAGTATCAAGAGGAAACAGTCAAAAAATACACTGTAACTAAAGACGTTTTACTGTCTGGCCTTTTCTTCTGAAGCACAACTATGTTTTTTGCAGTTGGCCTCATGTCAGTCATGCAGAGTTCTGAGAAATGTGCTTTTTCTGTCAGCATCATTGTTTTCCTTGTCTTCTCCTCTCACATGAGGAGCCTGAATGTCACTTCGCCCATGAGTTCAGTGAGATTTTCACTAAACTCACTTTTTCTCACCAAAAAGGAAGAATCTTCTCGTCTATACTAACATACCTTCACTTCCAGAAAAAAAAAGGATTGCAATGTTGCTGGAAAGTGTGGAAAGGCATGAAGGATACAGCAGCTGTGGAACAGTTGAGCTGTTGGTCACAAGTACAGCGAGAAGACTCTGTAAAAACCTTAAGCAAATACCCAAGAAGAATCCTTGTTTCCATTTTCTTACTACTTTGACTAGACACTAACCAGCCTAAAGGCATATAGAAAAATAGTATGTTAGGGAGGTGGAAGAAAGCGGACACAAAGATTAACCAGAAGGTCAGAGGCTTATCAAGACTAGGCCTTTTAGCCAAGGACATAGCAGTCCACAGGAAGGAGTAGAATCAGCACTATTTTGAGTAGAAAAAGCCTGATAGTTTATGTAATTGCAGCTTTGTTTCTTTTAATGCTGCACTGACATTTGACAGGTTTCTAACAAGTGAATAACCTCATCAATTAGCATAATACTTTTCAACTTCAGCAGTGATGGAATGACCTTTTATAAAATAAGCAATACTTTCAACTCTTGCCATTCATAGGCAGTATGAAAGAATACAGAACAAATTCCACAGGCTTCCATACGTATCTTCTAGGGTCCCCTCTTACATTGAATACTCTCTGACTCAGTTGATTTCTGCAGGCCTAATCTTTTTCTTCTCTGGTGCCCTCTGCGTTACTTAAGTATTTGTGTTTGTGGCAGGTCTTTGGTCTCTTCATATTATTTTTCCTCTGATATTTAGTGAGTACATAACTTCTGTGAGAATAGCTTCTTTGAAACATAGACTAAAAATTTCTAGGACTTCTTGCACACTAAATGTTTCATCATGTGTATTCTCCTCCAAATATCTTCCATGATCAGTGACCCTACAAGTAATCGTGACATGATCTTTTTTTTCTGCTAGTATCAGTCTCAGCAGTTAACTAAATACCTCTTTCTTCTCTCTGTTTCCTGTCCATCTGTGCCACACGACAACACCTGCCTTATTCCTGATGGATTCCTCT
>VYZP01011732.1:4128-41457 GCA_013400635.1 Hypocryptadius cinnamomeus | reverse complement strand
TTTGTCCTTTCATTAATGACCAAAAATGTTTGCATGCTCTTTTGCATCATCATCCAGGATGGGTACCTTGAGCTGCTTCTGAACTGGCCTCCAAGAAGGAGGCAGCTGGAAGGAAGGATGGAAGGAAGGATTGTGGAGATTGTGATGGATGTCAGGAGAGAAGTGGGGATGTAGTGCTGGGACAGGGTTAACACAGACATTCCTGAGTGTGCCTCACATCACAGCTCTGAGGTTTGCTGGGAGCCTCTTGCTTTCAGCTGCTTCTCAAAGGCAGCAGATGGGTTCAAAGGATTCTAGTCTGGATCTTAGGGAGTTTTGCAGCTCTGTAAACCCCCACGGGAGCCTGAAGGCTTTTGTGCACCTGGGCTTCCTGTTTGTATCAGGAGAAAAAAAATGGGTAAAACTTTGACAAAACATATTATTGCTGCTGTGTGCATGGTATGGTGGGATGCAGAGTAGCAGGACTGCTGGGATAGGGATGGAAATGAAGGAGGAGGGACTGGATGCTTGTTCAAACAAGTCCTGAAGCAAGAGGAAGTGGCACTGAAGTTTGCTTCTCGAAGCCCCATATTTCTGTGAATTTCTTCTCCCACCAGGTGACTGGCTTTGACAGTGTTGATGATGAATCCAAACACAGTGGCCATATGTTCTCTGACAAGAGCCTTAACCCTGACCTCTGGACCAGTGAGAAGAATCCCCCATATAGCTATTATTTGTATTATATGTATGTCAACATCATGCTGCTAAACAACCTTAGGAGGTAAGTAGACACTTTTCTATTTTACAAGCTCCCAGAAAATCAGTATCTTTCTCTCAGACTGTCAGTGTCTAGATTACAGATCTTCTGAAGCAAGGGTTATTTTGAATTACTTAGAGTTGAGTACTTGAGATATTTTGAAAATACTAATGATAGAATTAATTCAAACAAAAAATTCAGAAATTGTAGAGGCATCAGATTAATATTTTGGTTTGTTTTTTTTTTTTTTTTTTTTTGTATTTTGGGGTTTTTTAACTCCTTAAAGCTGCATGTACCAAACAAAACAAAAGAACCCCAAAAAACTCACTTACTGCCCTTTCCTTGGCTTTGCAGCAGATTCCCAAATACAATGTGCCTGGCTATCTCCTGGTAATTTAAGAGACACAAAGTAATATTGTGGCACACTGGCTTAGGGGCTGCTGCATTCAGAGACAGACCAAGTAGGACACAATCACAAACTGCACATCCAGCTAACTTCCTTTAGCAGGCTTCTTGACTCAACTCAGTTTCACAACTTTAGGACCAATGTCTGGGCAAGCAATGCAGGGAGTTATGTGACATCAGACTGTCAGAGCAGATTTTGGCATCAGGCTCAGGAAAGCCTGAAATTCAATGTGAGGTAATATTGCTGAATTTGCAGCTGACTCACTGAGTGCCCTGCACAACTGACTCCAGCCAAGGCACAGTGAGGTTATCCACTAATGTGAGAGTGTCATCACTTACCCTGAAAGGATTTGGTTCACTTCATTTAGTTATTTAGGTTATCTTAGTTATTTAGAAAATGTTTTGGGATTTTCTTATAGAAGGTGCACAGATTTGTCATTTTACAGTTTTATCCAAGTTAGCATTCAAAATGTTATTTCTTCTCTCCCACTGCTACTCCAAGCATTTTTTATCATCCTATTTGATCAAAACTCATAATGCAAACACCCACCTTAAATTACCTCATATGTGCAACAATCAGGTGTAGCTGTTAGTTTTAATTCTATAATGGAAAGGACACACAGCAGATAGCTGCAGGAAAGTCATCCCTTTCTCCTGACTTCCTTTACATTCTCTGTAGTCTGTGCTTTTTCTGTTCCAAAGAGAGATTCTGCCAGAACTAATGCCTTTGTTTTTTACCTCAAGATCATTTTGACTACTGTATTAAAATGTCCCCAGATAATCATTAAATATTCTTTACAGCTGAGATACTGACAGAATTCACCAATGAGTCACTAACTGTTCACCCTGTTAATCTAAGTGCTTGAGTCAACACAGCCCTGACAAGACTGTTTTATATTTTTGGTAATATCAGCAAGGATGGATTACATCCTCACACCAGGAGAAATATTACTAACTTCCACCCTAGAATTGCCTTATATTCTAAAACTCCTTGTTGAAATTGTGTTTTGAACCTCTCCAAATACTTGTGGGACATTTGTCTGCACTTAGTAACAGCGTCCATTACAATCTCAAACCCAGCATGACTTTTAATGCAGGTGATAATTCAGTAATTCTAGAAATTACAGTGGCAGTCTGGTGTAATAACTAACATTCCTAGACCATCTCTGTTTCTGAAGGTGTGGTTTTATGCTACATTTAACCTGGGGAGATGGCAGCCTCTGATCACACTAGGTACTGTCAGCTAACTCTTGGCAACGTGCTTCCCCTTCTTCCCTCATTTTGAACCAGGAATTCTGCAGCCGCAGGTTGCATGGGGTTACTGAATTTTCCATCTGTCAGTTCACTCCACTGAAATCCATTCAGTAGCTGTTCACCCCGTGGGTAAATTGCTAAATGAGATGTAACTGGGGAAGGCAAGAAGACACAAATATGTCTGGTGGAAGAAGGAGCTTGGGTAGAGGGACCTGCCCTTTTGAGCAGCCCACTACAGGTAGGCCTGGGTAGATGTCACATCAAACTGTATGAGAATGTAACTTAATTTTCTTCTTTTTAAATCCACATATTACTGGCAGTTATATACCAAATAGATAAAGAACAGTGTTTTCTTTTAAGTGAAACTTGCTTTTGATCTCTTCAGGGAAAGAGGTATGTGCACCTTCCTGTTTAGACCTCACTGTGGAGAAGCTGGGTCTATCACACACCTTGTTTCTGCCTTTCTGACAGCAGACAACATCTCTCATGGATTGCTCCTGAAAAAGGTATTGCTCCTAAACTAATCACTGTGTGCTCAGACATCCATCCCTGGTTCAAACAGAAGGCACCAAATGGACATTGTTCATTAATTCACTTCCTTAGCAAGGCACAGGTAACTCTTCAGTTTGGTCAGAAACTCCACCCAGACCCCCCCAACACCAGAACATATGGATCTGCTGGAGGGAGTCCAGAGGAGGCCATGAAGATGCTCAGAGGGCTGGAACAGCTCTCCTGTGAGGAAAGGCTGAGAGCATTGGGGTTGTGCAGCCTGGAAAAGTGGAGGCTCCAGGGAGACCTTCTGGCACCTTCCAGTAGCTAAATGGGGGCTACAAGAGAGCTGGAGAGGGACTTTTTGCAAGGGCAGATAGTGACAGGACAAGGGGGAGTTGAAAGAGAGTAGGTTTAGATTAGATATTGGGAAGAAATTCTTTACTGTGAGGGTGGTGAGGCCGTGGCACAGGTTGTCCAGAAGCTGTGGATGCCCCATCCCTGGAAGTGTTCAAGGCTGGGTTGGATGGGGCTTGGAGCAACCTGGTCTAGTGGGAGGTGTCCTTCCCATTGCTGGGGGTTGGAATCAGATGATCTCTAAGGTCCTTTACAAACCAAACTATTTCATGATTCAATGAAATAAATAAGCTCAACTGAACTTCCTGTTCTTAAGCTACAAAAAGACAGCTTTGTCTTCACAGGGAAGGAAGATCAGCTGTTCAGATATGTCAAAGACTTGGCAGCACCCATTGTTGGTTACTCCAAGTAGAGTTAAAATTATGTGAACAAAATTTAAAACTTTAGACTTGCTACTGCTCCCTGGTTTAGCCCCAGAAGAAGTTTAGGAAAGCTCCCACTTTTTCTCTACAGTGACAAAGGCCATTTTCTCTGACTGGCATTTCTGTACTTCAGGGTTCTTTCAGAAGTTCTTGAAGGATTTGATTATTTTGATCAAGACATTCAACATCGCTGTTTGACACAACAATATTTTAGATAGAACAAATGTTTTATGACAGAACAAATGTTTTAATTCCTGGCACATTAGTTAATGAAAACCATCACTCGACCCATCCTCAGGGCACTGTTTCATAATTAAAACAATTGGTCAGTGGGTGGCAGACTTGTACTGAGGTTACTGTAATTTTTCAGGAGTTCCCTTATAAGTGAGTTTTTTCTGGTTAATGCTGGAAAATTCTCTGTATTTTTCAACATAACCAAGAACAAAGAAAAAATATATCTAAAATTGTGTCTGATACTATGCTCATGAATAGTAATTCATAAAGTTAGACCCAGACAGAGTAGCACTAAAGCAGTGTGTGACCAAAGCATTCTCCTCTTCCCTCCCTCCTGCATGGCCTGGTGTGATAAGATGGCATAGCAGGTACTAATAACAGTAACAGTAATAAAGGCACTTGTGAGGTTCATAGGTTGGCTAAGGCAAAGCAGTAATTAAGATGACATGATCATAAATTATTTATATTAGGTACAACAGCAACACATGACTTCTCATAAATTTAAACTTCTTTTGCTCCTAAAATGTATCTATTGGACTGCAGCTTTGGAAATAAAAAATTGCTTAGCAGTTCTTGCCCAGTTGTTTTCCGTGACTTTCAGGTTTTGGGGGAAAGTATGCAGCTGCTGTGAAATGCAGTGCCCATAATGATCATATAGAAAGATCAGTAAGATATAAAATTCAGACTTTAAAATATTTCCTGGAGAAGTCGTGGTCAACCTAATTTTTTTGATCTTAGTCTTTCCCCTGTATTGCTGTTTCCATTTTATCCAAGGGAAGTCCTTCTCTTTTTCATTATCCCATAGTACCATTAAATGCTGACTGTGTTTTGTTTTTCAGAGTCCCGTCCTCCAGTATCTGTATTATCTTGCACAAATACCCATCGCTATGTCCCCACTTAGTAACAACAGCCTATTCCTGGAGTATTCCAAAAATCCGCTCCGGGAGTTTCTCCATAAGGGCCTGCACGTCTCCCTCTCCACAGATGATCCTATGCAGTTTCATTACACAAAGGTAAGAATTGCAAAAAGCACCAGCTTTGAATTTGGCAACACTACCACATGGGTCCAGAATGACCTGAAAGCTGTTTTGTTTCATTGCTTAGGACATAGTGTCGTGTCTTTCAGTCACTTCATTCATTCTCCCTCCTCATTCTCTGTTAGGCTTCAGAAGGAAATGTCTGATTTCCTAATTATGTTTCTTTTGTACTCTTGCCTCTCCAGTGTTGGCTGTTGAAGTATAAAATGAAGGATGAGGCTGAAGGGAGGTTTGAGCCTTCATAAACAATCCTCTAGAGTGCCAGGAAAGTCCAGTTTCCTTACTCTAATAAGTCTGGGGAAGTACATTACAAAACACGATGTGCAGTCTCAAGATGACATACGAGCTGCCTGCTCAGTGAGCTGAACAGATTCCTGCCCTGGGTGGCCTGGCAGGACAGGAGTGCCTGGTCACTGGCTGTGATGCCCTGGTTTGCGGCTGGCACCGATTTGAGCCATGCTGTGCCCAGAAGGGCCCGTCTGGCGCTCAGCTCCGTGTCCCAGGACAAGCCCAGCCCTGTTATCTGGGCTGGGCTGGCTGCTGGCCCGGGACACGGAGCTGCTGGCCCGGGACATGGGTGCAGTCACACGGAGCCTGCAAGGTCCGGGGCTGGGTCAGCCCGCCGGGGCCACACCCGCCCGGCCCGCCTGGGACGGCCCGAGCGAGAAATTGCCCTGCTACCTGTCCATGTGCAAAATCACTCGGGCTTTGCTCCAGGGGGTTTGTGTACCCTGGGGGCTCCTTTGGAACTGCCTAAGAAATGCCTCCAAGGATCTGGACTGCAGGCTGCAGTTTCTCAGACTAAGCTAACTGGATACCCAGTGCCTGTTAATTATTAACCAGTAGTCCTTGGGAAATTTGAAATGAACAATTATTTTCATAGTAGTTGTGATTTTAAAGTTTCAAACTTCTAATTTTTCACAGCTGCCTAAAGAGCATGTATAAAATCCTTAATTAGTAATGAGTACGTGTCCCCATTTATATCTTATTTACATATAATTTATTATCAATTTTGGTGCTGCAGGAAGCTCTCATGGAAGAATATGCTATTGCAGCTCAGGTGTGGAAACTAAGCACGTGTGACTTGTGTGAAATAGCAAGAAACAGTGTTCTACAGAGTGGATTGTCAGATAAGGTAAGGATGGCTGGAAAACCTCTCCTGTGAATATTAAGGCAAGTAGGAACCCAGAAGTCAATAGTCTGAAACTGAATAGAAGGTGCTTAGTGATGTATTTGTGCACATCCCTGTCCTCTTTCCCATAAATAGTCACAAACTATCTGCTATGCAATCTTACATTACAAGTAAAGTATTAATATTACTTTTCCCCATTAGCTTTGTTTTGGAATTCTCAAAATATGTAGAGACCAGATGTCTGTTTATACTCAGTTCTCCTTCCAGTTACAAACTTCTAATTATTTGGGTGATAGCCTTCTGCCAGTGATTTTCTGCATCATGCCTTAGCATTAAGTAAAAACAAACTGCCTGTCATAAGACATGTTTTTTTACTTAAAAGGGAGTACTACAGAAAATATTCTAGTTTAGATAGGCCGTCAGATTAGATTAAATTCCCTTCTGGCTTCAAAATTCTATACAGCCAAGGCTTTCTCTAGGACTTTAGAGCATTCTCTCTTCTGTGTCACTTTTGAACATTTCTCTGAGGGAATTGGTATTTGAAGGGGCTTCATGAGTATATTCTGTTGTTTCTTCCAATATTCCCTGCTGACAACTACTCATTTTCCTCTTGTGTGACATTTAACCAACAAAAGAGACCTAATCCTCTTTTCGCCCTCTCACACGCAAGATGTGGTAGTGAAGGCTGAACACTAACACAGAGGGTTTTAGCAAGCCAGATTGAGTGTACTTCTGAGTGATTATATGGATAAACTTTGAACTTAAAATCTCCTAAACTGGTTAAGACTCTGAGGAAGAGTTCAACGGCCAGCTGGTTGAAACTGCTCTTTTCACTTGTACTGGACTCATTCAGCTAACACTTATTTCTGCAATAAGTCAAAGCAGTTGAACTGACTTCTTCCTTTTGACTTTTAATCCTGTCCACAGGAAAAGCAGAAATTCTTAGGGGTGAATTATTGCAAGGAAGGGCCTGAGGGAAATGACATTCGAAAGACAAATGTTGCCCAGATCCGGATGGCCTTCAGGTACGAGACTCTGTGCAATGAACTCAGCTTCCTGGCTGATGCCATGAGAACAGAAGATATTTCTACTCTGTCCAAGTAGTTACAAACTCAGAGAAACCAGAATATGTTCCTTTTAAGCAGGATAAGATGCTAATTAACCTCAAATCACCTGTCTTTGATGCTACAGAGACAAAGGGACTGTCTGTGGAAGGTAGACAGCGTTTGCCATCACCTGTTACTGCGCTATTCTTGTTGCAAAGATTTCGGTTTCTACGAACATTAGGCTTTTTAAGATTGCTGTAAATATTAAATGCAAACTCAGAATCATGTACTGTTTGTTTCATACTGTCTTAACTGGGCCCTGCTGTGTAGCCTGGGAAACCAGAGAGAATATCTGTAGTGCAGCTGTGCTGTGCACCTGAGGATTCCGCAGATGCTGACAGCACACATCCACCTGCATTGGTCCTGCAAGTCTCAGTACCAGTCATGGCTTTTAACACTTTTCATTTTAACCCTTTTTTTCATCAGCAGTTTTTATGGGGTGCAGAATTTTGAGGCTACCCTTTCATTCTGGAAGGTGTTCTGACATAGTTTTTAACTCAATGTTTCAGCAGTTACATTGGAAAATAAGAAAAACAAACATCAGGTAATCTTGTTGAATGACTAATTAATTCCTGTTGTTATGTAGGATGTCAGTTAACAGCAGATTAATGCTTTTTAATCTAGCAAATGGAAAACGTGGTGTCAAGATCACTATTATACATTGTAATGAATCTAATTACATCAAGAAAATTTTGCCTTGAAGGTTGAGAATGCTTTTTTATTGCTTTGTAATGGGAATATGTGGATATGCCCGTTCGAATTACTTAGAAATTTATGCAGATAATTCTGGTTGCATATAAAGAGAAATTTTTTACTTGAAAAAGGGAAGTGTTCTTATGAATCAGTGGTAGAAATGCCAGACCTGGTTCTGGTCCTACTTCTGACATATTTTTACACATTTGTTTTAGTCTGTATTTTAGTCAACTACAGCTGAATGGGAAGTCAAGCTGTCTATTTATACAGAAGCCAGCCCACTTGAAATCTGTCATTTCAAATCATGGTATGTTATGTTAAACTATTTATTTATGAGGAAGTGGTTAGTAAAATACAGCTACTGGAGTATTTATCACTTTCAATCTTCTTTCTGTTTCATCATCTTTATGATACAGTACTTCAGAAAGGATTAAAGGTTGATAACATGATGGCAGCTATGTATTGTAGAAGCTGCACACAGTTTCACACCAAAAAAGACTCAAGGCTGGGGAAGCAGAGGGTGTGGATGCCTGTGAGTCCAGCAGAGCAACTCAATTCAAAGGCCTGCAGTCCCTGAGGCAGGATCTGAGCCCAGGGTTAGACCTCTGCTCTCTAATACCCTGCACAGGGACACTGGGCTTCTTCAAACAGGCATTCAGCATTAATGCATAAAAAGCCAGTAACTGATACTGGCCCATCCAGGTTCACCTGACTTTGAACCCTGCACCTTGTGCTCAGTCAGATGTCTTGTGCTACTTCTATTTCCTAGGCCAGGCCCTTCTCCTGTGCAAGGAAATGGCACTAAAGTAGGGGAAGGAGGAATTCCTTATCACCTCCTATAGCTGTGCAGCCTTGCAAGAACCCCCCAAGAGAGATAAACCTAAAGATGCCAGGAAGCAGCCTGGAATTAAGGCTGCTCTGAGGGAGTCCAAGGCACCAGAGGGAGAGCTCTGGCCATCCACTCACCATCACAGTTAACAGGTGTCATGCAGAGGGAACTGCAGTGATTGCAGAGGCTTTTCAGTCAAAACCAGGGCTGCAGACAGGTGGTGGGAATTTGACTTCAGCTCTTCAGTGCCCCAGCCTAATGTCCGCAATGTGCCAGATTTTGTATTCCTTGTACCCCTAAAATCATGTGAAACCACATTATGCTGCCCAAAATACTCCCAAGTTCTCAGTCAGCAGCCCCTGTCGGCCTCACTGTTAGGAACTTCAGCAGCTCACAGAATGCAGTCTCAGGATTGGTGTCATTTGCTTAGGATGAAGTCTGAGAACGTGGTTTAAGCTGTTCAGCTGCATCAAATACAAATGTCTGCTTTCATCAGTACAACTTCCTAATAAACTGTTACCAACATAACATTATTTGGGAAAAACATCTGCATCCAGGCTAAATAAGAAACATGCTTGGTATGAAGAATTTCAGTTTTAAGTATTTCCACCTAATAAACATTGGGTAAATAATTCCAACTGATTTACTTGGGTTGTTTCACCTGAAGATCACTATTAGTGCTGCTTTTGTTGTCTCTTACATATCTTTTTTAGTTTCCTTAAAATTACACCAAATTTGTGTATATGTTTAATACCTTTTCAGCTTTCCTTACCTCAGGTTCTAATAGGTCTGTAGCTGTTATTGAAAAAAAACCAACTGGATTTGCATATTCAGTGAATGGACAGTAACTGGGATTCTGACAATAACCACAGTAACACATAAGTGGTCAAGACCACAAGTTCTGCTTTCTGTGCTTTCTTGTGTGCTGCTTTTAAGGGGAAATTGGGCTTATAGTATTATATTTGGGGAAATATAAACAGACATCCTTTCAAGCTTCCACTTCTACATTTCTCCTGGTCATCCTTTACTTGGGCAAATGTTACTGATTGCCAAGTTCAGTTCTTAAGCTTTGCCTTGTTTTGTTTTTCTAAAATTGCACTTTTGTGCTAATGTGAGGCTGTTCAGAGTAACCTTGAGGGCTCAGGCTGTGGCTGGAATGGAAAGACAGATCCAGCCCAAGTCACTGCTGTACACACAGACACCAGTGCAGGACAGGGCAGTGGCTGATCCCCCCAGCTGTGCTGAGGTCAAACCTGGTTAGAACACAGCTGGCTTGACTCAGGGGCTGGAAGAACATCACTGCAGGTGGCCACTGAGTAAGTACTGCTGCAGGATGGAAGAACATCTTACTTGCTCTTTGCTTCATTAGGAGAGAGGCTCAAATGTTATTCAAGGCTTCCTTAAATCTGTTGGTTCAAAAGCATTTTATACTTTCAACCTGAAATGGTTAATTATGGTTATTTGATGTTTACAACCTATCCACCTGAATAACTGTTTTCTGTTCTGTTACTTTAGCAAACTTTAAGCATTTGCTCTGCTAAGGGAGAATACATATTTTTTTCACAGCCCAGAACCACCTTATTGTCTCATATCATTGTACCTTATGTGTGGCTAAACATTTCTGTTCTCTTTGCCTAGTTAAAATCCAAGTCTGAAAAGGTGTCTGTAAAAACTGCTTTTTTCTTTCTGTGCCTGGGTTACATGATGTTTATTTTTTTGCCTCTTGTGGAAGCATTAAACATTACACTAATGAATCAATTGTAAAGGAATATGGTTATGGATTTTGTGTGTATGTCTCTCAAAAAAAATGTAGCTCCTTCCAATCTCCACATTTAAGGAGAACTAAAGCCATGTGCAATTAAATCGACTAAACCTAAATAAAGCATGAAAACTGAAAAAAAAAACCCAGTGGAGATAGGGAAGACAGCACTATTTAGGAGAAGAGGCTGAAGGCTTATCTGGCTTAAAACAATTCAGTGTTAATGCAAACCAACCATTCAGACGTGGCATAAAGTTCTGAAAGTGAAATTGCATTGCTGCCCCCACTGTCTCTTGGTGCCCACCCTGCTTCCCTGCCCACCCAAGCTGGCACCACGCAGGGCACGCAGCAGCTCCTGCTGATCCTGGAGCCTTGTGTGGATATTGGGCTGAGAGTCAAGACACCCAGCCTGGGAGCAGGAAAGCAGCCCTGACCCTCAGGGCACAGCAGTTCAAGGTGTGATTTCATGAGCACACACAACAGATTCATCTGACAAAACCCAACTAAGAAGCCAACAAGTGACAGATTTAAATAAATAGTATCAACACAGATATCCTGCTACAGTCACCGTGACTTTTGAGGAATAGCATAACACAAAACACTTCAGCAAGAAGTGTTTTGATTTTTAGATGAAGGTTAAAACATCATCCCTTTCAGTACACACACTTTAGTTCTGTACATGAGCAGCACTGGTGAAGCACAGGAGTACAGGTTCATCTGCAACTGAGAAATGTGCATTTCTCCCCCACACCTCTCAAGGCACTGAACACCACTGTTAAACAGCACAGTCTGTATAATACTGAGGCAGTCTGTATAATAGTGAGACACCGACACCACTGCTTCATTAATCATTCACCATGACTGACAGGTCTCACATAAAAAGCAGTTTTTGAAAGTCTGTTAAAATGGGTCAGAACCACATCAGCATGGAAGCACAGATTGTTGTATCAAACTCCTACCTTCTTACACTTACAAATTTCAGAGGTGCAGGTTTCGAAATACTTTAGGTTTACTTTGTGAAAACACCTAGCATTTTTAAATAGCACTTTGAACTAAAGAAGAGTGCTCATTTAATCACCTCTTGGAGTGTATTCTTCATGCCAGCAGACACACACTGTGCAAAGTTCTACCCAAGTTCACAAAACTGGTAATTCCTTCTAATATTAAACCTACAAATCCCATGCCCAGTGTTCACTATTTGGATTTTGATGGCTTAGTGAGGTAAGTAAGGATCTGCTAATGCACATCTTGGCAGCTCAGACACAAAAGCAGAATGTGCTGTCCCATCCCTCACGGATGTAACATTGGCTGGCTCAGAGCGAAACGTTACCTGCTGATCACACACTGTGGTCACTGGAAAGCACACAGCCCCATCCAGGCTAATTCCAGTGACACATCCCAGCAGGAAAAGTTTTCAGTCCTTAAAGAATATTGTTGTATGATATATTCTATGCCTTGGCATCAAGCATTGGAAGAAATTACAGTTAACAAAAATGCAGTTTTGAAATGACTGATGTTTAAGACACACTCATAAAACAAAATTCTGTTCCCCCACTTAAAACAGGTAAGGATAAAACCTCTGGCAAGTTATATTCAGGAATGGTTTAACAACAGAAGCCCAAAGAAAATACTTAATTACTGTCACATTACTTCCATTACAGAGTGTGTGTGAATACAAATTAAAGCATAGTGTATATGCAGTGTAAGGATTAAGGCCAGCCAGGTTAACATACAGCTCCTACTTACATCAGACATCCTAAGGGCTCCCTGAGGGGGCTGTTCTTCCAGGATCCAGCTGGATGCAAAGCACAAAGAACCATGGCCAGTGTGTTCCTTCCAGAAAGAATGCATTTGGCACATACAGCTCTACAGGGGTGGGATTGAACAGCTCAGTTCAAACCTGTAACAGAGATCTCAGTGGCTGCCCTGGTTTCAGAACTGGAAAGAATATGGATTAGAAAACCTTTCTCATTATGTACAGAATTTTCTTTAAAGGAATGATAAGGACAGATAAGGAAATATACCATTTCCTACGAAAAAAAGAATCATGCCCATCACACTATGGTGTCTAAACTTGAAACCTAGTAAATATAAAGGTTTGCTAATTGCTCTGGTACACCTACCTCCTGCTGTGCCTGTCAACTGGTCATTTTATCCATTCTCATTTCCTGATCTGTTAATGAATTCTGCTCCCATTTCTGCCTTGGCTTCAAGAGATCCGAACAGATAAGCCAAGTAACTAGACAGAGGAAGGAGTTACATTAATTACATATTTCAATTCTTACTTAAAACGAGGAAAAATCAAGAAAAAAATATTCCAAGCCTTAGCATTCTTAAAATTTAAAATACCATCAGAAACATGATGAAATTACTTGGAGAAAAAGTGTATCACACTTCTCTGAAAATAAAAATCCTTTCCCCAAACAAACACGCTCCTCAATATTGTCCTCTAAAAATTAGAGTTGTTTAATTTTTCCCATCACTTCAGAACATTCCAGTTTATTTGTGTACCTAGATGAGGTCAAATCAGAGCCAGTTTTTTATTTTGCAGAGCTGCATTGAGGTACCTTGTTGATATAACCCTTCAAAGTCTAAGAGAGCTCTGACTCACAGTGCCACACTTTAACCACACCACCTGTATACAATGCAATTTTATTTGGATCAAAACTCAGACTTCTGTGGTACTACAGCCAAGAGATTCCTTAAGCTTAAAAGAACTCTTAACATTCCTTCCAAAGTAACTTTATTGCACAATTCATACACAAAGTTTAATATAGTGGAATGTTCTTAGCCATTAATACCATCTCTAATGTTTAAGTTACAATTTCACATTAAACCTGTAAGAAATGTTCACTTAACACAAGAAAGTTAATTTATTCTAATGCCCACCACCAACAGCTATTTGCAGTAATTCACATTTTCAAGGTATAGCTTCTGGAACTCATTGCTATGTCCATGCCAATGGATTCCTTTTCCAAAATTGTTTGCTAAATGTTGTACTTCAGACTAAGTAATACCAACCAGTACCAAATTACGAGTTTTTCATTGTTAAAGTATCTATTTCTCCATATAACATACAGTACATATATTTTACAAGGCACACATTACAGTATCTACATCACAGCAGTGTGAATTACAGCAACTTAATTTAAAAAAGCTGTACAGAATACAAAGTTTACTTTTTCACTATTTAAATAATTTTTGCATTAGTTTATATTGTAATTGTCATTATGCTGCAATTAACAACCTGTTTGCATCATTACAAAATTACATTTTAAGAAGTTCATGTAAGTTCTCAGCAGAAAGTCAACTTATAAAATCTCAGTTCAGAAGTATAATTCTTGAAGTACTTGAAAAATAAAGTTAGCTTGAGTCTTTCATTTAGATGCTCTTTCTGTTCCAGTGATATAAAAAGTTTAAAAAATTCAAAGATTATCTGAAAGTTCTGAACATGGACTAATGCAAGCTCAAAAAGCAAAAGGAAACCAAACTGGTGCATGATTAGGAAGATCTGCACATGTTTTAGTGGGAAGTCCTGGGCCAGTAATGATTTCCAGCCCAAACAACAACCGCCTTTATGCAACCAAACACTCCATACATTTACTGAAGAGTATCTCATTGCTATCAATGGCTTAAGAAAGGGGAGAAAAAAAAAAAAAAAAAGAGTTCTCAGCTATATACACTCCTAAAAGGATTTTTCCATAACTAATTACAGATTTACACACTAAGCCACACTGGCTCTCAGATGACAGACACATGAAGGGTATGTTGCTTCTCTGTCTTAAAACCTATGATAAATTTCACAATGGTGTCACAAGCCAAGCTCAAATAGGTGCCATTCTTTGTGCACATTCTTTAACAAATTGATGTAATTATTTTGTAGCCAATTAAGAAAAATAACCTAAATGTGCATATCTACATGTGCACACGCCTTTTAGTTCAGAACCTGTCTGTGACAAAAGGACTTAAGCCTTATGGCATCATGGAATTTTAACAGGTATGGTAAGGAAAAATGCAGTCTCACAGTAAGCAAGATTTATGCTGTTATTCCCTCAAATGCTACACTTGAATATTTTTAACTTGAGGTTACTGAGAAAAAGTAGTATTTGCTAATATACATATATATATAAAATTAATTCTCTACAGTAGCCATTAATTTCCATAACACTATTTATGCATAAGAGGCTTAAGATGGGTTTCCTGAATACTAACAATTTTAGACTGTCTAAACTCAGCTCTTAAAGACTTTATTCTGCTAGACACAAAATACTGGTGCACTCCAGTTGAGATATCCCTTTTCCAAGCTGTCACACGTGCATCTCCCTCCAAGCCACATTATTAAAGAAGTTTCCCTCTGCTACATAAAAGCATATTGCACTTGTAGATACTTTATAAGTAGAGCACCCTTACTTAGATTATCACTTGTAACTCTTCATATACCTTTTAACTCTGATCTCATCACTTCAAAAACTCAAGAGGAGCAGATAAAGCCACAGCATCAGACTAAACTACACCTTAAGTGCTAATTCATATAAAGGCATTCTCTTCAGATATGCCTGATGTTTAGAAATAATTTTAGCTGTTCTTTATCAAAAACTACTGAGAAGCTGATTTACTGCTTTTAGGATTGTGTACGAAACTGTTTAATATTTCCAAGCTAATAAGACTATGCCAAATATCATATTTAAAAAAATATTCTAAGAGATAAGTCTTGTTAGAAGAATAAGGGGAAGTGCACAAGTACATTTACAGACCTGCCTACACTCTCGAAAACAGATTTAAAATAATTAATACTAAAAATCATAACAGATTAGATTAAGTATCTGTAAACACTAAGAGCAGCAATAACTTCCTACTGAAAAACAGGCAGTGGGACATCTTCAAGTTTCAACAGTAAAATTTCAAATTAATAACCACTAGTGCTAACTCATCATCTTCACATTAGTTGGGAATAAGGGACTGCTTTTTAAGGGTAGGAACTGTGAGGTCAAGCCATCTGCCATGGTCCATCTCCGTAGCAGTACACTGTGATGCTCAAACAGCAGTTTGCAGTTGTAGTTGTGCTGTTACAAGTCGCTTCATCGAGTAGTTGAACTGTTAATTAGTATCAAACGCTGTTGTTAAAGTAAACTGTGTTAATGATCAAAGAGTTTGCTGAAAGAATAGGACTGCACACACAGAGACTTGCTCAGATACCCTGTGCTTAGGAGAGCAGCGCAGACTCACAGCAGCCAAGAGGAGAAGGAAAGGCCAGGCTGTGGAAGAACGGCAAGGAGGGGTAAAACCAGACGCTGGGGAAAACAAAAGCTTCAAGTGGTTCTGCCACGGTCAGCCTGGGGGGCAGGGTCAGGGTCTGTGGGGCTGCCCCGCCTCATCCACCATGTTAAGGATGTAAGTGGCAATGTCATCTTCTGTGGGGGCCTCTGACACCACCCAGGAATCTCCTGCCCCGGTCACCTGCCGGCGGCACACGGGACAGTTTCTGTGGCGGTCGCTCCTGTTAGGAAGGCACAGAAATCAGTGGTTTTCACTGATGGTCTTTTGCTGGCCAGACAAAGGCAAAAGAGCTCCCAAAAGGACAAACAAAACCCAAACAAAAACCAACCCAGTGAGAATTTCAAGAATGATCACATTAACTGGACTAGGCCACCTATCTATTTTGTTTGTTTAAAAACTTCTTTCTTTGTGAGGAAGACTTCTGAATGCAGCTCCATTCTTTGAGTGAAAATTTGGAAGCATGTTCCTCCTAATCCTCTGCTCAGGTCAGACAGGATGCATCTGGCTACCTGGCCAGAAAGTTTAAATGGAAATTCACAGTCTAAATGAATTCTTCCTATCTTCAGGAATTCAGCTGAGGTCCTTAGAAACCCTAACCCTAACCCAATCTCCACAGGCCTCCTAGATAAAGAGAAGAAGGAGCCTTTTCCAGGGTCATGCAGCCCACAGAGGTTTAGAACTGGTCCCTTGGAGTCCCAACTCCCTCCACCATCTCAGGGGTCTCCAACACTTGTGTTTGAGCTGGGAGCCTCTGTTATACCTATATTAAGAGATCAACCTTAAAAACTACAGACCAAAAAAAGGCATGGTGCAACTGGAACTCAGAGAGGAGTTCAGCTGATTCATCAGCCAAAGCAGTGTATATCCACTCTGCAGCACAGTCACTAAACTAAGCCCTGTCCTGATAGATGTTAGGACATCTTCCCAGAAGAGAGAAGTGACTGGCTGTATTCTGAGATCCAGTGACTTTTTTACTATGTTTTTTCCTTGTGAAAGTCTGGTGTTTGTTACAAGAGTAACTTCCTTAGTAAGTCTTTCAAAAAGCCACAAAACAAATTCTTATGCACAAATTATATGTAAACCCATTTGCATTAACTAGCCAAAAACCCCCTTTTTTAACAGAGCAGGTCTGTGTCCCCTAATGCCAGACTGCCAGGACACTTCCCTAATCCCTGAAGGCCTGCATGGTCAGACAAGAGCTGTGTTCCTTCACAAAGGAAATCTCTCCTACATTTCAAAGAACTGGTGTATCAGAGATGCAGAAGCTGAAAAGGTGTTCAATTTACTGTGAAGCTGAACCTTGTTAGCTACATGTTATATATGTAAACTTGAAGGTGCTGCCATGGAGAAGAAATATCTTTCTGGAAGAGTATGATATAGTTAAATCAGTAAATTGTATGCTATTTAATTGAAATGAAAGCATAACATATGGAAAAAAACCTCTCTGCTAGTTACTTCCCCAGTAAGTGACAGACAGTCCAACTTGCCTTCATATTTGCACAGTCTTAACAAGCCTTAAATGAGATTTGTGAAACATAACATGCCAGTATCTGCATATACCATCTTCTCAAGTTTCTGAGCAAGACTGTAACAATTAAATTTTAGAAGAATAAAAAGATGTAAGAAATTACAAAACAAATGCTGAACAGCATTTTCACATCTCTTTTTTACAAAATTCCCTGCCTTCTTTCTGCTTCAGACTGCTTTTACTCAATTTTTAATTATATGGCAACCACAGAATCTGTCAAATCAAACTGAAACATGCATACTATAAAATAATTAATGTCCTTTCATCTATATTACCATTTATCGATGCATTTCTGGCAGAAACTGTGAGCACATGGCAGGATTAGATCAGCACGCCCATCCATGCAGATGCAACATTCCTCTTCATCTGTCAGCTGTTTAACCCTGCAGAAGAGAAGACACTGTTTTCTTCCAGGTGTTTGATATTTATGCCCCAGTAAGTACACCAGTTACTACATTTTTCATATTAATTAGTGGTGGCCAGAAAGAAACACCTGTGCTTTTAATCTGTGAATGGACTACTTATGTCATCCCAGCCTATGTCAGCAGGGAACTGAACTAAGCCAGAATGTGCATTTACTTTTAGTGTCAGGTCTTTGTGTTAGTATTTGTGTCAGGTGCTTTTGGTGCTGTCAAGGGCTCTGTAAATCCCTTTTCATATCAACAAGGAAGTGTGAGGAGTTGTAACTGCTTCTCTCACATGACTGGGCAGAAGAACAGAAACACTGTTTACATTAAAGGCAGGAGAAGAACCTGCCTTCCTGTCACTGCACCTTAGGCTGAAGTATGTCATAATGAACTCTGCCAAATTTCCGTGTGCTGGTTTATATCCTGGACAAAAACATGCGTGTCAAGAGGATCACTACCAGAATGCAGGTTCACTCATCTCACATGGCATCAAAATGCCAGGAGCTGAACTACTCACTAGATTGAAAAGGCTGATTTTAGCTTGCAATATGCTCCATATGAGTGCTCCTCAAATTAGGACTCTCAAGATGACTGTTACCACAGCTTTCCCAGTTAAACTCCCAGGTGTTTCTGTTGGTGGGGAAGTTCACAAATTATCTCACTACCCAAGATAGATGTTGACATTTTATATCTTTTTCCCAAATATTAGATATCTTTATCTAATGTTCTTATCAGGAATATCTCAAATACTAGCACCATCAAGACTTCTCAAGTGCAAAAAGGTGCAGAGAATCCTCAGCTTTCGCTGGCCTAACCAGACATGTAAAGTTTGCAATTTTATAGTCACAACTCACTTCCAAAACACCCAAGGAAGTGTTCTAAAATGCCTGGGTTTCCCAAAACCCCTAATTTGGGAATCCCTGTTCTGACCTGAGGGACATTCTAGAAAAAAATGGCATTTCAGGAGTTAGTCCACCTTAACGACTATTGACCAGACCATTTTTGCTTAGGTATCTAAGGGAGCTTGTCAAATACAGATCCATTTTTGATGTGCACAGAATAGCCAGCTACTGAACAGCAGTCAACATGCCTTTGTTTTATCTTTCAGTAGGTCCTTGCGGTTTCCTTTTCAATTTGCTTTTGGAGAAATTACTTTAAAATGACAGATTTTTTTTTCAGATGGCAGTTTGCATATAATGAGGACAATAGTTTCCAAGAAGCCTGCTCACTGTGTTCTTTAGACCTGCTCCCTTCTCGTTTTCCTCCCCTATGCTATTCTGAGTACTAACCTTTAATAGCACTTGAATTTTTGAGATTTGCTGGTGTCTATACAAACAATTATATGAGGCCTATTTATAAAGCTTCTGCAAAATCAGCTTTAGTCACTAAGTTCCTGAAGAAACAGTAAAATAAAGGAGTGACAGGCAAAGGAAATGCTTATCTCTTTGTTATCAGAAAGCATAAACCACTTAGGCATATTTTGAATGCTTTGAATAGGAAGTGGATGTTGTAGAGATATGGGGTATTATTCTAGGGGGAAAAGTTACGAAGAATTGAATAGATAACACTTGCTATTTTTAGATAGTGAGGGCTAACTTTGCAGAGCTGAAAAATGTCTGAAGGTGAGAAGAACTGAGGCAAATGGGTGGTTATCACAGAAAAATATACAGAAGATTTCACTGGTGTAGAATACTTGAAGGTGCTTCAGCTTATATTTTCCTTAGTAACTTGAAAAACTTGGCTAAGACACAAGCTCACCAAACTGCATCATACTAGCAAATCATATCATCATATTAGCAAAGTATACTGTTTTTATTTGTGACTGATACTGCCTCAAGTAATGACGTTTACAAACAAGAAGGATGCTCATCTCCTCTGTCTCCAAGTCTGAAAAACTGAAAAAGAAACTCATATAGGAAATCTTTTATTTTTCTCATTGACTTTAGCAATTTATAAAGTTGTTTTGCCTAAGTATCTGGGGTCTATGTTGTTTGATTTGTCTGTTAGAAGCAAAAGACCATTTCCAGAAAAATGTGTGTTCTGGTATAACCTCGAGAAAGCAATTTTCCTGTTCTTTCTAGAACATGTTCACAATTTACAGGAAACTAAATGAAATGAAAATAATACCTTCTGCAGTCCACTGACTCAGAAATACCAGAGGGTTCTGTGGAATGACAACACAGGTGACCCCTTTTTCATTTCAACAGCTGAAGTGTGACACTCAGGTTGTTTCATGAAAATACCTGGCTGCCAGCTCTTCACTGGTGAACATAGAGAACTCTACCATTTACTACCTTTTCTTGTAAAACCTAGCTCTACCTCACTTTAAACTGAGTTAGAACCATGAACTCATTCAGGAAAAGTAAGGAATTACTGGTAGCAGCAACACTTCCACACTGGGAAAGGGTGACAGGCTTCTTGCTTTTACATTCAGTTTGAACTCGAGTTATTGCAGGTGTTGACCTCAGTCTTTTGTTTTTCCTCTGGTTAACAAAGCAGAAGGTCAACATGAGTGAGACAATTCACATTTTTCCAGTCTTGCAAGTTAAATTATTACCATAATGGATGGGTTTCTAGTGGCAACAGATGGGAACTTTCACATGCCAAAATGTAAGAGGAAGAGAAAGTTTAAGTGGAACAATAACAAAATCTGTTTAAACAAACACTGTCAAACCCCCTGGATTTGTAGCTGCAGCTGATTCCGTTTCCTCCTGTTCCCTTATTCAGGAGATTCAACATACACTGTGTTTCTACTAGAACTGATCTCTAAAAGGGTTGTTCTGAAGCTAAGGTATGGTAGCACCGTATTTCAGGATTCCACCCAAGTGCACTGCAGCTCCCTTGGTGCAAGGCAAGGTGTCTGTCCCTGTTTGTGATGGTACAAAGCCTACAGCTATCAAGAATGAGCAGCTCTCATCAGCAGGTATTTGCAGTTCAGGTTTGAAGCAACTCCCAAAATGCTTATGCTGTAACTGTGTATCGAAATACCTTCCCATCCACAAGCTGGCCTGACACGAAGACAGAGACCTCCAACTCTCAGCAGCTTCTTCAGAAGTATCACTCTGTGCAAGAACTCCTGCTGCTTGACTGGTGATGTCTTTATAAAGTTGAGTGAACTGATATAAGTTCAAGATTCTGGAAGCTTCCACGATGCCACTTGTTTTATTTATCTTAAGATATGAGAATTGTTTACAATTACTTATCAGGTTTTAACTTGGCATTGCTCAGAATGTTTGCACAGCACTGCAGTTCTCATGTAAGGCAGCAGTCTCCTTCCTAAGTGTCCTTCACCACATTAACAAGCTGCACTCTGCTCAGCAAGAGTCAGGACTGCCCACAGCTGTTGCAGCGTGAGGAACACCACAGGCAGCACCACAATTTCAGGGCAAGGCAATTGCCATCACTACTGAAATGGATTGGGGTGTGAGTAGGGACCTAACACCCACAGAAATGGGGTGAACTTAGAACCAAGCACAGGAAAGTCAGTCATTTGATATCTGAACTTAAAATTGTCTACAGTGATGGGGCTGCCTTAATGAAAACTAGGAGTAAACAGAAAACTACAACTACAACTACTGTTGGTTTCAAACAGAGTTGAGGGTTGGCTTGTTTGACCACATGTTAAGATTGCTCAGGGGATTCAGGATCATTAAAGGACTTCACCTTTAATGATAGGACAGAGAGGGGAAAATCTGCTCATTAGACAGAGCAAATTTCCTAAATTTTTGTCATAAATTAAAACATTTAACCTTTAGATTGGTTTTCTAAGGGATCAGACTATGTACAGGCACACTAGCTCAACTAATAATGTCTGAAAGACCTGATTAATTTCTGCTACTAATTTAAAAATCTACAGCTGGCAGTTTGTTGTACCATTTGACTACTTGACCTCACAAATCATCTGCATTTGTGACTAAAGGGCTGTGAGTGCTCCACTGGAAGGCATCACTCCTTTAAACTTAGTTATAAAAATGTTTTTGTTGCCGTGGTTTTTGCAGAAACTTAGAATTTAGACTTAATTTATCTCCAACAGCATCTCTGAATACATCATCTGTATCAAAACACATGTAGCAGGTGTTGGATTTTACAAGTAAAACTGACAGTCCTCAAAACTTTGCATACAAACTGCCCATCAAATTAAAATGTTCACACTTACTTTGGTACATATTATCCTAACGATCACCTTCCAGAAAGCAGAAGAATCAGACCCAGGCTGCACTTCAAATAAGAGATGTTTGTCTTGTCCAGAAGCCAATTTTGCAGTACTGAAACAAAGCAACATCAGTTTAAAGCCATGTGCTGGACCTGCAAAGACCAGCAGCCTCAGCCAAGTGGGATTATTTCTGGTTCACCTATCTCCTCTCTATCCTTAAAAGAGATTTTAGCAATACTGCCCAGGGGCATCAAACTATAGAGTAATGACTTTCTTACCATGTCATTGAATGCACAATCCATTGCACTTTATATTGCACAGCAAACTTCAGAAAACGCTGTGCAAGTCTTTTGATCCAGCATCAACAAGCAGATGTACTTTACAGACATTTAAATTCATATATGCTCTCACTGCTTATTACACTAATCACACAATGTTGTCTTCAATCTGAAAAGGTGATTTCCTCAACAGGTATGTAAAAAAAAGCCCGTGAGTACCAGCATATGCTGATGAGGTGTATTTTTGTTAGTATATATTAATAATGAGGTAGTCAGGTGAACGTGTCAGGTGACCTAAGATTTGTTACTTTAATGGAACACAGACACAACAGTCTATTCCATAAGAATCAGAATATATTCAGGCTTAAGTAAACACTGGAAAGAAAGAAACCACTTGAATAACAGTATTTTGGAGTGAATTATACAAATATATGCCTGGAGTCTCAGGCAAAACACAGGTTATGTTCTTCAAAATCTATTTATATGTCCACCCAGAAGACAGCTGTGTGTTTTTCAAGGTAATTCACAAAAGTATGACGCTCTCCAAGATAATTTCTAAACTGAATACAAATTCACATTTTAGTTAAACAGCAAACATTACAAAGCCCTTATTTGGTGTGTGTGTGTGTTTCCACTTCATTTTATCACTCTCACTGTATACCATAAATACAGGCTAAAAATGACAACACTGCTTTTTTGCTCATTTCCTTTTACTGTCATTGCACTGGTCTAGCAAAAGGCAGGCTATGAAAAATCTGACAAAAAAGCAGCCTTTTGTTTGGGATTATGTAGGTCACTGGTTTGGGACAGTAAGACACATCCTTAATGAGGAGCAGCCTGGCATGCCAGCTCTGCAGAGGTGGCAGGGATGGTCACCAACAGTTCTGTCTCAGGTGCCACCCTCCTCACGCAGATCTGCTGTCCCTACCAGGCTCCTATTGCTCCTTCCTACCCAAACTGACAAGCAGAGAGGAAGCAGCATTGCATCTTCAGGTGGCAGGGAGAACAATAAGGGACACAGGTGACACTAACAAAAAGATGACTGTAAATCACCTCTCGTGAACTTCTAAGAGAGAGCAACACTTGCTGGAAGAAGAGTACTGCAGAGAAGTGAATTTAAGGAGGAGAAAAGGCTTTGGTATTGAAGAGTAATTACAACCATTACAAAAACATAAAGAAATGAAGGAAACATTTCAAAACCATCGGGTCAGTTCTGGCTTAGGCAGCGCACAATAATATATTGCATACAAGGTCTCTGTAAAGCACAAAAAAAAAAAAAGAAAAAGAAGCAAAGTAAGGCTTACATATCATTGAGTTCAGCTACTCTTCCCAGAAACTCTTCATAGGTTAGGAAACCACTTTCTTGAACCAAAGAAGCATGCTTTGCTACTTTTTCTGGCAACTTGTTAATTACAGTTTGTGTGTGGTTTGAAATCTGTTGACCCATGGTGAAGTTCTTCACCTCAATTCTGTAGAGAGAAGTTCTCATTCACTTGTAGAGTCTCTGCCAAAAATATTTGAGAGTTACATTTGTGTGTTTGTGAATGGCTACTCCCTCACTTTCTTCTAGCCTACAGCAATTATTCCACAAGTAACACAACCTGAATATTTAGATCAGAAACAACACAGAACACTTCAAAGAGTCTGGAATGTGTCATTATAATCTTACTAAAAATGTACTGTTTTGCTTACAGCAATACTTATATTAAACGGAAATAACTTTCCCCACAAATTTAGCTCCAACACACACATATATAAATACATCCAATGGAATGCAAAAACAAAAATCTTAAGATGACAATGGTAATTTATGACAATCCTTGTTTATTCTAAATATTTGTGCATGGGAATATCAGAATGTCTGCAAATAAGCACATCAATGTCTGTTTATACACAGACACGTTAGGAATCAGCTTTCTTACATCAAACTTACATTGGCAGATCAAAAGAACTCCCACAGCATTCTGAAACTGCTAAGCCAAGGAATCTATGTCAATATAAACCAATTTAAAGACCTCCCTATCCACACAAAACACTCAACTTCAGACTGTATTACAGAACTGACTTGCTCAAATGTCTCCAATTCCAAATTACTTCATCTTTCCTTCACACCCAAATCTTTTTCCCCAAAAGTCTGCCGAAGGATTAACGCCATGCCCTCTGAGTATCTATCTACTTACTCCCCTTGACCCCCCTGCATTTGACTTCCCCCAAAATGCCTCTTTGCAGAGTTCATTGTCTGTCAAGCAAACCAGGTGTGTCAGGCCCTTTTAAGACTTCTACAGCTAGACATGTGCGAGGGCAAGGGAACGGCAGAACACCCACCTAAACTCACACAAGGAGCAGTCTGACAGGAGCTGCGCTACAAACTCCTGAAGGGAGACATCACAGAAAAAGCAGCACCTTGCCCTGCAGGTAGCTGTAGCAGCACTCGGGCTTAACCCCGCCCAGAACAAAATTTACAGCTGTTGAGATCTCACCACGGTGCGAGAAAAACACAGCACACCAAGCGAGCACGCTGAAGTATTATGCAATTTCACCACAGTAAGCTTCCAGTTTATGGCTGGAACTGTGACCAGTTTCTGTTCCCACATGGATATGCTCCCCCTCCAGCCAGTTTTCCCCTTCCCGATAAGGCTCCGGCCGCCTCCTGCCCCGCTCTCCGGGGAGTGTTTGCTGAGCACACGCCCAGGCCACACATGTCAACAGCACAACCTGTCACCTTGCAGCCACCTCCTCCCGGATCTCCCGGGCTGGTGCTCCCCCGAGCTTCTCCGGGAGCACCGTGCCCCCCGCGGGCCTGCCGAGCTCAGCGCCCAGACCCCAGCACTGAAGAGTTTGGGGAGAAACACCTGCGAGGATGTCTGCAGAACTGGGTATCGGAAAAGTTTCACCCCGAGGGCGGTCGAGCACCGAACAGGCTCCCCAGGGACGTGGTCACAGCAGCAAGCCTGAGAGAGCTCANCGGCGGTGACGCAAGCGCGCGGCTGGCGCCGTTGCCGGGACACGGCGGACGCGGCGCCCGGGCGGCTCTGCCCTCACCGCCGCTCTCGCAGCGGCCCCGGCGCCGCTCGCAGCCCTCGGCCTCCTTCCCTCCGTCCTGATCCCGGCTGCGAGGCCACTGCACCCGGGGCAGCCGGCGGTGGCGTTGTCGCTGAGCGGAGGGGGCCCCGCCGGAACACCCATAGGGTCGGTTAAGTTGGAAAGGACCTCTGATATCGTCGAGTCCAACCTGTGACCGAGCACCGCCCTGTCTCTTAGGCCTTGGCACTGAGTGCCGCGCCCAGTCGTTCCTTAAACACCTCCAGGGACAGTGACTCCAGCACCGCCC
This sequence comes from Hypocryptadius cinnamomeus, assembly GCA_013400635.1. Lineage (NCBI taxonomy): Eukaryota > Metazoa > Chordata > Aves > Passeriformes > Zosteropidae > Hypocryptadius > Hypocryptadius cinnamomeus. Next base: position 16,030 of record VYZP01011732.1, on the reverse strand, counting down.
TGGACAGCCCGTTTCGATATCTGATCAACCTTTCTGTGAAGAAATTCCTGCTACTGTCGAACCTGAACCTCCCTGGCACAGCCTATGTCCTCTCATCCTGTCGCTGCTTTCCTGGGAGAAGAGACCGACCCGCTCCTGGTTACAGCCTCCTTTCAGGCAGTTGTGGGGAGGGATCAGGCCATCCCCGAGCCTCCTTTTCCCCAGGCTAAACACCTCCAGCTCCCTCATTGTAATTTTGCTCCCGACCCTCCTNGTCACAGCAGCAAGCCTGAGAGAGCTCAAGAAGTGTTTGGACAACACCCTCAGGCACATGGGGTGACTCGGGGTGTGCTGTGCAGGGCCAGGAGCTGGACTTTGATCCCTGTGGGTCCCTTCCAACAAGGCGCTCTACGAAATGTTCCCTATTGTTCACGCTTCAAGACCCCACACGCCCCGCGTCACCCGCAGACCTACGAGGCGCCCCGAGCGGCGCGGACGGCCCCGGGCGCAGCCCNGGGGAGGGATCAGGCCATCCCCGAGCCTCCTTTTCCCCAGGCTAAACACCTCCAGCTCCCTCATTGTAATTTTGCTCCCGACCCTCCTCCAGCTCTGTTGCCCTTCTCTGGGCTCACTCCAGCCCTTCAAGTTCTTTCCAAAGGGGCCCAGAACAGGACACAGCACTCGAGGTGTGTGTCCAGTGCCCGGTAAAGGGGGACAATCCCTGCCCTGCTCCTGCTGGCCACGCTGTTATCCATTCTGACACACAGCAGAAGTGCTGTACGGAGCTGGTTTGTGTAAGAAACACTGTCATAGCCGGACTGACAAAAACAGGATCACTTTTTACCTTACTGCACCCTCAGCAGATACACACTTGGTGCTGCACTGTCCTGGATTCACAGTGCCTTCACTCTTAACTATGAGCTCTATTAAATAGTGATTTAAATGATGCTTAATGGAGTCTGAGTGCCTGGCTCAGTGGGATCATCCCAGGCCACAGCTGCTGGTGCAAATCCCAGTCTGCAGGGAGGATGTGGGTGGTGGATGTGAGTGGCAAAGGTCAATGCTCACTGACCTTTTCACAAAAAAACCCCAACACCCATAAATGACAACAAGCCATTGAGAAACAGCCATCCCAGAACATCCTCTGGGTCATCCACATCCTGATGCCGCAATATTTAATTCTACTTTTTTTTTTTTCCTTAATTTTAAGAGGAGAAAAAGGAGTAGTACTTCCCCTTCCTGCCTGCTTCTGTTCACACATGGACACACGTACTTCCCACGCCAAAGGCATTCCTATATTCCAGACAGGGATTGGGCTGGACTGGAAACCTTGCTGTATTTCCTGCAGACCAAGCACCCCTTTTGCCTAAGGTCAGCAAACATCTGCAGCCTCAGTGTGGGAATCTGAGTGGTGTTACCATCAAGTGACAAGTACAGACTCTGCTCTCCTGCTCAGAGGGATGAGTTATTTGTCCAAGGTGCTTGAGGAGCTCTGGCACATCAAAGAGCTTCAGAACTGTTGAGAAGGTCTCATTAAAAAAAAAAAAAAAAAAAAAGCACTACACTTGAGAAAAATCAGAGACATAATGAAGAATTTCTCTTAAGTTTCTGCCACCTCTAGTTAAGGGTTTGGTGTTTGACACTCTTGGTCTAGATACTTAAATAAATGTTTCCTGTTTGCCTTGTAGTAGTGCATCCCTTGCAATTCCATTAAACAATGAGCAGGAATGTTTTGTACTTTCCAATTCCAATGTGACTGAGTTGTGCTAAGTACATAGAGACAATATCAAAGGGTACTTGTTGATTAGTACTCAGAGCTGCCTTTTTTCCATACAGAGCAGTGTAACAGCTCCTTTAGCCCCTGTGGTGTTGGCATAAACTGGGCAGTGAAATGGAGGGGCAGATCAAATCATGTGCATTGGTCAGGTATCAGTAGGAAGGTGAGGATGAATGCTGAGTTTTTAAGCTATATGATAAAATGAGACACTTAGAGATTAAGGCAATATCTTATTAAAGCAGGGTAATTTTTTTTTAGCAAGTAAACACTTCAGGGGAAAAAAGCACACTTATTTAGCTCTAAAACAGAAGCAACATTATAAATACCTCTTGGCTGTAGGGAAAAGACTAGAGAAACAGGTAATTTCTAATCTCTAAAACATGGAAAAGAGAGGCAGAAGGGAGATTTAAAAAATTTCCCAAACTACCTGAATCCACTACATTTGCCTGTGTCCTCTGGCCCGTTTGCTACTCTGGCACCTTCATGACTGGTGGCTGTGGCTCCTCCTGATGGCCTTACTTGTGCTGCCCACTCCTCACAGAGCACTTCCACTCAGGACACAAGGTGTTACTGTGATGTTTTGCAAGGAGAGGAGTTACTTAACTGGCTGGGAAAGCTGTGTCTAGTGCTGTCCTCTGTTGCACATTTTTCTGCTAAAATTCTGCTGATGGACATCTGAAATGAGCAGTTTTTAGAGCTGCACTGAATCACTTAGAGCCATAAAATATTTTTGAACTACCAAAAAAAAAAGGCAAAAGGAAAAAAAAAACCAACCCAGGGAATCTCTCAAGTATAATGCTAGAAATACACTATAAATCATTACTAGGGGAATGTATAAACACTGGGCATTTTAAAATTTATGTGAATGAAAAATATCCAAGTTCATAACCCAGTGTCCTACATTGTTGAAAACACAATATAGGTGACCAGTTCTATTGCTATTTTGCTAACTTAAAAATTGTTATTATTATCTAAGACTATGTTTTTCAAGCTGCCTGATGGAGGAAAAAACTTCCTTTGGTATAACCTCCTTCAAATATAAATTATCTAAATTCTTTATTCAGGAAAATATTTTATAAACTGCCAGTGTTGTTATAACAACTAATTACTTCTGTAACATTATGGTTATATGAATTCTTTTTACCATGAGACAGTTTTCATGAGAATAAATTGTCCAGACAAACATATTCACCATAGTTTATTTTTTAGGGAGCACTGTAGACCTCCCATATCACCTGAGACCTTTATTATGAAAGCCACACTTAAACACACACAAAAGATCTCCAGTATAAGTCTTGGTCAAGGATTTTTTTGTCCCCCTCTGTCAAATATCTCACGTGGAAGAATGATAATGGTTTCAATAAATAAAACAGTAAATTATGATACAATGAAGGTATCTAAGTGAGTTATTCATTGCTGTGTGTATATACACACACACATCAGCATCTTTGTACCCTTCTTGGGGCATTTCAATGACAGTGGGTTAATCCTTTGAGTTTTTACTCCCTTGTAAACAGAACTGTTTCTTCTGCTTGTAAACAGAGATTTTTTTAAAGCAGCATGCAACTACTGAATGGAAATAAGCTAATCTACATGAGGAAGAACTACAGTGGCAGTTTTTATTTTAGGCATTCGGCTAGCAGGCATCCTCCAGCCAGATCTAAAAACCTTTTCATTATATACTGATCTAAATTCCATGCAAATAGTTAATGTAGTGCATGTTGTTAATAGCATATTCCTAATTGCTTCTTTATTAAAGATGAAAAATGAGCTGTAATATGGATTTGTAGAATTTATTTCAAGTAAATAGGATACCATGTTCTTCTGCAAGAATATTTGTTGCCAAAGATGCAATTATTAAAAAACCAAGGTTTCATATGTTAAAGACAGAGAAAATATGAGTATTTACAATCACTTATGTTTAAAAGCACTGCTAAGTTCTGTGTGCTTTATTTTATACTTCCACCAAGAACTGTACATTCTTTCCTTTAAACTTCTGCTTCTAAACATCTTACTGTGGCCTCAGGCTTAGTTTTACTCTCTTCTACCTTATTTCCATTATTCTGTGTTTCCTTCTCAGGTGTTTGGTCATTTGATTTTGTCTCTTTGAGAGCAGTAGTTACAACTGTTTCTTTTTGCTGATTCTTGTTTAAAAATGGTAAGGTTTTCTTGTACCTTCAAAAAGAAAAAAAGATAGTAAAGCAGAAATACTGACATAGTTTGGCAGTATCACTCAAACAGCTAGAATTAAATTACTATAATCAGGCAGAAGTCTCTTGGAGGATAGTGGCATGCTACATCATTGTGCTTTTTCCAACAGTGTGCTTTCTAAAGAAATATTTTGGTATTTTTTTAAAAAACAGACCATGTATATTCAGGATGTTTGGTACACAAGGATACAGCTGTCTGGGCTGGGGTGGGAGAACTGCACACTTTCTAGTAGCATTTAATGATGCACTGTATTGGAGGTCTTTAAGTTTGACAAATGAGTTCAACAATTATTTTTTTCTGAGCAAAATCACAGTGCAATAATAAAAAATTTCACCTTGAGTGTGACATAGAAAAAAAAAGGATGAAACTGGTTTATATATGAACAGATGCACATTTCATTGCTGCTATTTTGACATGATTGGAAATGTTTCACACTAGGCATCATTGACCAATTAAAAGTACGCAATTTTTTTTTTGTGTTCCTTTTCTAAAGCAGGGAGTGGCAACAGCAACAACAAACTTATCTGCATAAAAACAGGGTTTAAGACTTTTTAAATTTGTGCAACACTATTATGTCATCATCACTACTTCTCTGTTCTTTAGTATATATTTTAAATATTTAGCGATTGCAGTCTAGGAGTTAATTCACTCCAAGAGAGGGGAAAAAAAAAAAGGCAACTTACTTTTTGATATAACAGACTGCTAGAACAACAGAAATAATGAAGAAGATGATTGCCAGTACAAGAAGTGCAGTGGGGATACCTGGAGATAAAATTGATACAAGCACAGGGTTTTTATTTATGTACTTAAGGTGATGTCCTGAAGGCCTAAGAGCAAAAATCTGGATTCTTCTAAACCAGCCTATTGTAAGAGTACATACACATGAACTGAAGAATAGAATATTAGGAAGGTCAAAAGGGGAGTTAGTCCTGCTCATTTCTTTCAGGATAGCCTAAAACTGGTATTTAGGCAATCCCTGACAGATATTTGTCTAATCTGCTCATTGGAGGGTTTTTACAACCTGCTTGGAGAGCACATTCTTGTTATTAACTATCCTTACAGTTAGCCTGCTTTTCCTCATATTTGGTCTGTTTCTCCACTGCTGTGCATTAGGATTGCTTACTCACACCTCATATCTCAACAACAATTCTCCTTCAAACTTTCTTGGCTTCTTTTGTTTTAAGAGCTTGGTGAGTTTTCCATTACACTGAGAGTGTTTGCCAAGATTTTTTCAGAAATTTTTTACCCCAAATCACATTAACCAGAATGAACTTCCACAATTTCACATTAAAATTTATCATAAAGTATAAAATCAGATCTTAGTTCTTCTTATAAACTATTTTAAAATCCTTTGCCCTATAAGCCTTGTTCTGCAAAACCAAAACACTCCTATTCTGCCTCCAGGTTCAGCTACATCAAAATGGACACTGGAGCAGCAAACAAAAACAGCAGTGAACTGTTTGACTACTGACTACAACATAAATAGCTCTTTTCATTAAATAACTACCACACAAGGCCTTTACCTCCAAAAACAACAGCATCATTCTTAAAGGCCAGGTGGGGAGTGTGCTTGGGGGAGTCAGTGGGCGAGTGCTGCTCTGGCACTGGTGTGGTGGTGGGCCCCTCTGTTGGTAAGAGCGTTTCAGTCACGCACACCACACGGAACCTCTTCCTCAGGAGTTGTTCTGACTCCGTCACGGTCACAGCAGACCCTGCTGTCATGTTCTCAGTCAAAGCAGAGGCTGAATATGAAGTTAAGTCCCTTGATGCAGTTGGTAAAGGAAGTGTGGTTGTAGTTGGGTCTGGTTGACAAGAATTAATCTGGACATCTGCAGCAGGGAAAAAAAAAAATACATAAAAGTTGTGTTGGATGCCAGTTTTGTACTTACTGCACACACGTTTATTGAAGTTGTTCCTCAGTCTTTCCCTTCTGGAAATTTTTATTTTTTTGTTCACAAAAGTTTTACCCAAACCTGGCAAATATATCCTATTTCAAATATGTGGTTACAACCTAGATTATACAGCTTTTATCATTACTCACATAGTTACACACTCCTTTGAGCAGCCGTGGTACTCATTTTATGATTCCATACCAATGACTATATCCCTCATGAAAACTACTTAGAGTAATACTGCACATAAAACCCAACAGTATAAGCTCCCACAGAGCAGGGAGCAGCTTAACTGCAGATCCAGTACTCAAAAATATTTAAATTATACTATATATACATATATGTTCAAAATATATGCATGTACTGTTGATACTTGGAAAATTAATTTGATTTCCTGTAAAATAAAAGTTTCAAATAAATCAGGCACCAGTGTGAGATAATAAGATTTGGTTGTGAGTAGGGAGGAGAGGATGGGAAGTAAAAAACTTCAGGTTTGAAGAAAAATAAGTAATTTCCAGAAAATAAGTAATTTAATAGAAGTAGATGTTGTCTATATAAAAATGTAGGTGCAAGTGAAGTATTATATGGAATTGGAAAAGCTGAGCTCTGAATCAGGCTCCTGTGAAAATGTGAAAATTCTACTTTGCTAGTGGAATTCTGTATTATGTAAAGCTATAAAAATTTCATTAAAGTAACAACCAGGTTAACATAAATAACAGGGAAAAGATGTATGTGCTGTTTTCCAAGTGAATCCCCGTGGGGAGTCTGCTGACGCAGTCACCTTTACAGAATGAAATGCCAAAGGGCAGGGACTTGACACTTTTTCCACTATGGTTTTTCAAGAGCTTTTGGCAAGTTTTCTGGCACAAGAAAATTGACAAAATGATCTTCTGACAAATATTTTGGAATGAAATGGAAAGAAATGCCTAGAACAGGCAACAGTTTGGAAATTAAGATAAAGGACTGCAGAAACATCCCAATATGAAATATACATTAAATGGTTTTCTAACCATTGAGCAAGCTTAACTTTCTTCACAAACTCCAACAGTATACATGTATTTATTTTCTTTTAATTCAAGCAAAACAAAGCAAATAATTTGGAGTTACTCACTGCCTCTGTAGCATTACCCAATCCACCTAACACTTGCAATGCAGAATAACACATTTCATGCAGTGAATCACCATGTGGCACAGGCCTTCTCTCTGCAGATTTATCCTCAGTCTCTTTGGAGCCTCCAATGTTCACAGTCACCAGGCATGGTCTCAGGTCTTTATATCTTTGCATTTCCATCTTTCTGCTGCTTTCCCACCCTTGTTCACACAGTGATCCTGACAACTTTCAGGTTTTTTTACGTATCCTCTTGCTCTTGTTATCTAAAACTCATTGGCAAAGTCTAGAACTGATTATGAATAATGAAATGATCCTTTATTTGGTCTAGTTTTTGGGATATTTGTCATGTAATAACCATAGAGATGGGACATGAGCAGGAACACAACATCTCTAGTTACTTATTTTTAGTGGAAGCCATTAAGAAACAATATTGATGTATTGTGCTGAGATCAAGCTTATATCCAGTTCTACTGTTGGACTTCACTCTGTAAATAGCCAGTGAGGGGAAGGGCAAGTCTTTTCACACCTAGGGTGATACAAATTAAAAAGAGCTGCTGGATTTTACTGATTAGGAATCTAATTAGTTCTATGGTCTCTTTGCAGTTCTGGCTTATAATTTAATTTGACTTAAATGGATAGACCTCCCTTTATTAAAAAAAAAATTAATTTTCCTGAAGTACCCCACTCTTAGCCTTTTCTGCAAGAGCAGACACACCACACACAGACACCCTGGTTAAAGATTCAATCACTCTCTTTTAAATTATCATGCTCAAATAATCAAAACATATTAAAAGCATTGTGTCAATATTAAGTAATGGTAAAAACTACTCTTCCTCAAGAGCTTTCATGGCAGAACCACATTATTAATTGGGATTAAATGAATTTACCTTTTGCATTTCTTGGAAGCTTCTGAGCTAAGAACAGCTTGACAATGTTTAAGACTGGGGTGAAATGGTCAACAAATTATAGGAAATTACTCACTTCTATGATTTTTTTTCATGCAGATTTTAAAAATCTAATCTATTCCAAAACACATAGAAAATGCAGTTGTCATGCTTACATACCTGAGGAATTGAAGCAGTAGAGATGAAATTTTTTGTCCTTGCCAGCATTCCATTGTGCTATTCCAGTTTTTCCCTGACCACATTTCTGGTTGGATGTTATCCGAGGAATAACAGCAAATCCATCTTTCACCCATCCATAGCTACAATAAAAAGGATCAGTGCTTTTAGTATGAGATTTGTCACCAGCCTCAGCTGTGTGTGAAGGTGTTCACTAAAGGCAGTGGGCCACTAACTGATGGCACATACTTGCATGTTTCAAAACCATGTTTCAAAGCCTCTTCAACTTGTATTTTACTTGCCAACTCCAGGTTGAATTGATTACATCCATTGCTTGCTTCTGAGAAATTCGCTTTCTGATCGAGATAAATTCCTATACCCTTGATCCTGCAAGGTGAATTAATGGAACCTGTAATTAAGCCATAAAATAGTCAAGGTTATTATATTTTATATTATATTATAGATTATATTAACATTTATTCCTCATGAAGAATTGAAGATCAACTGAATTGAACATTTTTTAAAGTTTCTATCTTGAGGATAGCAGAAAACTAATTTCTAGCATAAAAGACATTTTAAACATAGAACATATTTTTTAAACACAATAGTGTGAGATTTCAAGAGGCTTGACTGTCATTAGACCAAATGCACATACACTTTTTTCTTCCTTTTCTTTTTAAAAACAAATTAAAGCTAGCTGTTGCACCATGCATTGATTCTGTTATTACACCCTTCTTATCAACATAGTAAGGTATATTACAGCAAAGGAGTTACACATAGTTTTTCGTGGAATTAATATACCAATAAGAAAACAAAATTATTTTATATTTTCTGTTGCTCCTTATTCCTCCTAAACTCTTTTTTCTTTTTTTTTTTGCTAGCTTTGCATGATGCTTCCATCCCCCAGCCACTGTCAAGTGTTCCATTTACTCTGTCTGGCAGGGAGCAGGAAAAGAAGAGATAAGCCAGGTGAATTGAACATTTTTCCAGGCAGTTCATCCAGCTTTTTAAATAGCCACAGCTGACACACTCTTTGTGACACCTGCACCAGCAAGTGCACAGCTCAGGTTACACCTGCTCTTCTTTCTCATCTGTGTTAAGGACCTAGGACAACATTCAGGATTTGGCACAAATAAGGAGAAAGGGTATTACTCTTTTGCCTCCATATTTTACTGGGAGCATTTACTGGGAAAAAAAGATTCTTTTGGAGTTACATACAGTAATTGCCCTGTCAAATGAAACATTTCAGCATTTCATGACAGACATGTCAGATAACCACCAGCCACAGGTGTTACTTCCTTGCTCAATGTGTTTGTCAGACTGTATTCACTAGGTGTGTATACCAATGTGCATTTCATAAAATCTGTGCTGCAGAATATAGGCAATCCATAAACTCTCAAGGCAGGATGAAGTGATGCCTCCAAATCCACCCCATGACTTCTTAACAAGACAAGTTAAACTGAATTTTATGAATGAAAAGGTAGAACTGGCAGCCAAGCCACTCTTGTGATGAGAAGGGGATAAAAGGTGACTAAACTTGTGTGGAGTGCTAAGAAACCAGACAGGCTTTTAGCTCCTGCTCCCACTGGATGTGGTGGGCTGGAAATGGCTTTTGGAAAATGATGCCTCTCTGCTGTTCTTAAATTTAGTTTGAATATTTGGAAGAGCAATCCTTGAATCAGGTGGCTTTATCTCAGCAGGGAGGGAAAGCCACTGAACCCTTGAGCAGTCCCCTCAGACAAACTGTGGCTGCATCCAGCCCTGAGCTGAACATAAGTCAAGCCAGACACATTGCAGGGGGATGCAGAGAAATCCTGGTGCTCAATGAAGGTGTGTGTGCTGTTAGCAAGGACTTCAAGTCTACCTTCTTTTGTCTATTATTTTCCTGTCTTCAGATTTGAGCCAACATAACCTTTAAAAAAGGTATTGTTGAGAAAGGAAGCTTCTCAATGACCAACTTTACAAATTTCAAATAAAGCTGAGCAGCTGACTGAAAGGAATTTAATGAAATCTTGGAAAATTACCTAGGTACTTGTGAACTGCTGCACTCATTAGTCATCCAATTACAGGACAAATATTGTCACGTGTGTATTGCATGATAGATACACAGTATAATATAGAAATTCAGTACCAGAAACTTAGGTTGCAAATCATAAGAAAAGTGACTCTAGGTTACGGACCAAAGTTGTGTCTTGAAATTTCCTAGGCCTCTTAAAACAAAACAGTGATTTATTGATACATTTTGTAAAAGTCATGAATTTCACACTGTGAGGAAGGAATCAAAAAAGAGAACAGTAGTCTCTTCGTAGCTCATTAAATCACCTCTGAACTCTGTTCTAAGATGACTGAGTTTGTACAGGAGGCAGACTAATCCTTTAGAAGTACATTATCCTTTTTGGTCCACAAGCTGCACATAGCTGTACTTTAAGCTCTGCTCTGTTTAGGTAACCTAGTACTGGCACATTCTGCTCAGTATTTTGGTCTTGGGTTAAAAATTTGATTTACTGAAATAAGTGAGAAGACCTAGACAGAAGAATTTCACAGCAAGACAAAATTGCCATAGAACAGGAAGAAAATTGTTAAGTTTTTGTAAGCTGGGGATGTTGGCCTTGTTGTGTATTAGCTCCCATTTTGGTTTCTTTTTGGGGGGGAGCTGTTGTTTTTCTCTTTGCCCTATGTCTAACCTTCACTTTGATTTATTAGAGTTCCCTTTGGCTGCTGGTGTCAGGGAGCAGCAAGCATGAGGCTGTTCCACAAGGAAAGGGGCCATGAGCAGAAGGTGACAGGCACAGTCCCACAGCACCTCGACAGCACCACAGTGGGGATGGTGCAGGTTTCACTGCCACCCAGAGAGCAAGACAATGAGTCAGACATCCAGAAAGTCCATTTGGGAACAGCAGGAGATGCTTCTACACATGCCTGAAGTCTATTCTGGAGACAAGGTTACCTACATTCTAAATCCAGAGCCCATATGTGAAGTCCAGACAGCAAATCACTACAGGAGGGGACAGGACACGCCACAAACCAGCTCCAAGACACAGCTGGAGATCAGCCCTGAGCTTAACTGGAGCTCTTGGAGCCATGAGGGTGCATGAGAAGGTGTCCCAAGGAGGGGTATTTCCCCAAGATCTCCTTTTCCCCAGTGGAAATTGTACAGTGTTGGTTTTGCTGGAAGACACTACTGCTGTTAGGTACTCCAGTCCTGTGGAATTTCAACAGGACTTGAGCATCTAATTCATTCAGTCCAGAAGCCTTTCAGTAGGTGAGAAAATCAATTGTCTGCAATAACTCTGTATGTTCTTTAATATAAATAGAACAAGCATTGCATTAAATCCTTGAAAACCAGCAAAGCATCTGGAGGCTTTTGGTGTGCATTGAGCTAGTACAGTAAGGATGGATTCTGTCAAGTTAATAATGGAATTTGAAAGAGAACTGGTGTCATGTTTTGCTCTGGTACTTAAAATGATACAAAATGAAGTTACATTTCAGTAGATCTGAGCTTAATCCTAAATGCCACTCCAGATCTTTAAAATAAGCAGTTTTGTGGCATTTAGATTCAAAGGCTTCAGCATTTTCAGCAATTGATTTAGACCAACAATGAAAGTTTCCCTATATGCCAGTTTTTATTGCATTGTATTCTCAAAATGCCATGGCTTCCTCTGCCAGAAACACATTCACACACGCTCCTTCCCCACATCTTTTTTGTAAATCCAGCTACTTTTTGCAAGACTTTAAAAAGTGGAACTTTACATACCTGTTACAAAGTAATTTTGAGCCAGGAATGTCATAACCCAGATGAAAGACACTGCTGAGGTAACTCCAAGATAATTTGCCATTGCCACCAGCTTGGAAAACTCAGAAAAGTAGGAAA
>VYZP01011728.1:0-21189 GCA_013400635.1 Hypocryptadius cinnamomeus | reverse complement strand
AGCACCATCATCACTGTCATCTTCTTCATCACCACCTTCATCTCCATTATGCATACAGTTGACACCATCACCACGACACTACTCACAGCGCCATCATCATCATCACTACCATATACCTCACCTTCATCCCTCATGCCACCATCCAGACTATGGTGAAATCCATCACCAATATCCTCCTCATCCACTGCACTGACACCATGACCATGACACTACTCACACCTCCATCATCACCATCATCATCATCACCACATACCTCATCACCACTCATGCCATCACCCACACTATGGTGAAATCCAACACCAATATCCTCATCCAACACCATTGACCCTGTCACCATGACACCGGTAACACCGTCATCACCTCTATGATCTTCATCACCGTTATCTTCATAATCAATACCATCATTGCCACAGTCAACTCCAACACAACCAAGACCATCACCATGACACTGACAACACCACTGTCCTCATCACCATCACCATCACCATTATCATCACTATCATCCACACCTTGGTCTTCAACACCACAGTGAATTCCATCACCTTCACTATCATCACCCAACACCATCGACACCATTACCATTTTCATCAACAGTATCATCATTTCATCACTTAACACCATCATCATCACCACCCCCATCTTCGACACTCAACTCCATCATCATCATCATCACATGACCACCACAACCACCATCATCATCATCACCATCACTACCATGCACTCCATGATGTCCCTGTGTCCCTTCAATGTGTCCCCCCATATCCTCCCCCACAGCAACCCACCACCCTCCCCTACCCTCCATCCCCTGTGCATGTCCTGCTCTGTGCCTCACTGCCATGGTGACCCCCAGATGTCCCTGATGAAACACCCATTGGAGAATGTGAAAAACGCCAACCACTTGGTTTTAAAATTTTAAAAGTCTAATAGTAATAAAATGGTTACAAAAAATAGTAATATAATTAGATTAATAAAAATTTGGTCAATTAGGATTAGGACAATATGAGACAATAAAAACAAAGAGTTATGGACAATCCGGGTACCTCTTTCTGGGCAAAATAAGCCCAAAAAAGGACACACATTAACAGAGGATTAACCCTCAAAAGCAATAGCCTGTTGCATATTCATACATCTCATACATGATGCATAAATTCCATTCAAACAAAGGATTCTGTCTGGTCAGTGTTAACTTCTTCCTCTGAATCTTAACAGCATCTTCAGGGCTGAGCAAGGTGGGAAAAAGTTAGTTTCTTCTTATAAGAGAGCAATAAATTCTTTTTCTCTGAAAGATTTAGGTGTCCTGTGGCTGCTATCTCAGTGCAAGTCCTCTCTTTAAAAAAAGTATCGTACATAGCATAGTTTCTATTTTAACATTATGTTGTAACCTAAAACTATATTTAACACACTACTTAAGAAAATTAATACAGCATAACTTTTTAACATAACACATATAATATTCATTTTAATATTTGCGAAAAGCCAATCATAAAGTATGCATTTTTCACAGAGAACTAATCTCTGGCCCGAATGTCTTTCACCACCATGTCCCCCTGTGTCCTCATGGTGTCCCTCATCCCGCTTTGCCCCCAAGGGTGATCCCTTAATGCCCCAAATGTCCCTCCCAACCTGCTGAAGAACCAGATGTTGACTGGGTAAACATCTGGCTGAAGGGCTATATCCATCCTCTGTTCCCACCATGTCCCTCCCCATGATGACCTCCCAGTCTCTCCCCATCTCAGTCATTGCACCCCAAGACATGGAAGAGGATGCTGAGGCAGGGATGCCTTGGGAAGAAACACCCCTTTAAGTTAGGGCGACACAAGATGTTCTCCCACAGTTCCTTGTGCATTTATGTTATGACCCCAGTTACATCATGCCTTTTCTCCTCCCCAGTTCTAGAATGTTCCCTGCTCCTGCTTTCCCAATTGGACCCAGTTTCTTACTGCTCCTCCCCTGGATCCCAGTTGGTTGTTACCCTTTATCCCCGCCTTGTTCCCTCAACCCATTGGCCCTCAGCTCTGATGCTCCGCCTCTCTTGTTCCATTTATAACCATGGACCCTCCTTTGCTCTTGGTTCTTTGTCCCTGGTTGCCTTCAGTGTGCTGTCAGTAAACTCCACTGGAATACTGTACAAAGAACCCCTCCTGTCTGCTTTTCTTCTCTGTCAACCTTCGAATATCAACATGTTCTGCAAGCGCCTGGAGCGCTGAGCTGTCCCCTTCTCCACGAGGACGCTGTCGGGAAGGCGGTGGCTTCAGCAGCTCCTGCCCTTCTGCCACACCCAATGTCCAGATGTCCCCCACAGCCTGTCAGAGAACAAATCGCTGGCCTGGATGTGAACATCAACCTGCCCAAAAACCAGCCTGCCCGGCTGATGGGCAGGACCCCCAGATTGTGGGGTGCTGGGTGAGGAACCCTGGAGACTGGGGGTGCAGGAACCCCAGTTTGGGGGTAGATGGGTGGGGGGACCCTTGAATTGGCAGTTCCTGGGTGGTAGGTGTGACAACCCCAATTTTGGGGGGGTGGGATGGGGGGAACATGAAGTTTGGAGGAATGGGGTGTTTTGGTGAAGGGGGCTCAATTTTGGAGGGAGTGATGGTTTGGGGTACCCCAGATTTCGAGGGTGGTGGGGAAGCACCAATACTTGAAGGGGGTACCAATTTTAGGACAAACTCCTGGAATGGGGTATTCTGGGAGTGGACTGATGTGGGAGGAGCCCTGGATGGGGGAGGGTAATATGTGTGTGGGGTCCCAGTTTGGAGGGTAACCCCTGAATTGGGAGGGATTGTAGGTGGAATTGGGGTCAGTGGATACCCTTGAATTGGGGAATCTAGGGAGCGGACCCCAATTTATGGGGATCCATGCTGGGGGTTGATGGGGGACCCTAATTTTAAGTCAATGACTGGGGGCAGTCACCCAGTTTTACCCCACCCCATATTGAGTCTGAGGGATTGGGTGTCGCTCTGGGGTTCCCCCTGACCCCCCCTCTTCCCAAGATGATTTTGGGGGTGCGCCAGGCTGGGGGCTTCACCCGCTGGTTGAGAGTCGAGTGCTCGAGTGTGGAGGAGGCGCTGGAGGCTGCAGGGGCTGGGGCTGACATCATCCTGCTGGACAACCTGGCCCCAAAATTGGAGGGGGACCAACAGTGGTGAGACTGGACCCCAAAAACAGGGGGTTGAATTGGAAAAACGGGAGATAAATCAGGGGGAAAATTGGGGGGAAATCCCTGGAAAGTGGGGAGTAACCACACAGATCCAGGCTACGCACAGCCCCCCAGTTGAGACCCCAAAATCAAGGGTGTGACAAAAATGGGGGACTCTTAAGGCATAAGGCTGAACCAGTAAACTGGAGGCAATCTGCTGTAAAATGTGGAGCAACCTCAAAGATAAGGGGGAGAACCCAACCTTTGGGAGTCAAAGTGTTGGAAAACCCCAGTTTTGGGTTTTTTTTTGGTGGGGGGACTGCAGTTTTGGGTGGGTGGGAAATGCCTGGATTGGAGGGTTTGAGTGGGGGAACTGCAAATTTGGGGTGTTCTGGGTTGAGAGGACTCCAATTTTAGGCATTTACTGAGTGTTTGCACCCTGGATTAGAGGGTGCTAGAGGGAGAGAACTTTAATTTTGTTGGCCAGTGCACTGGAGAGCTGGAATTTGGAGTGGTTCTGGATGCTTAGACCATAATTCTGGGGATCAGTGGGTCATGGGGAGCCCCCATTGGGCAGATTTCAGGAGATTTCTGGTTTAGGGGACTCCCAGTTTTGTGGTCATAAGTGGAAATTTGGAGGATTAGGGCGAGGACACCCCAGTGTTGGAGGTCAGTGGGTGGAGTAACCCCTGAAATGGTGGTTTTGTTTGAGGAGGGTTCCAATTGGATAGATTTGGGCTGTGACACCCCCCAATTTTGGGGGGGTGTCCAGTGTACACCCAACTTTTGGGGAAGGGTGGGAAGTTGGAAAGAGTGGAAGGTGTTCCCCAGGAGCTGCACGCAGCAGAGGCCAGCAGGGGGGTTGTTTTGGGGACCCTCCCCCAGTTTTTGGGGCCACATCGTGGTGGTGTCCATGGGGTGTCTGACCCACAGTGCCCCTGCCCTGGACTTTGCACTGCAGATGCTGGAACCCTCAAATCCACCCAGGACCTCTCAAACCCACCCTGAGATCCCAAAATATGTCCTGAGGAACCCCAAAATCCACCCTCAAACCCCAGCCCCGGTGAGGGGGACCAGGAAACGCTGGGCCCTCCCAGTTACCAGGGGACACCAATGCCCAAGACACCTCCCCCCCACCGACCCACCCCATCCAGGGGACCCCAAATCTACCTCCTGGGCTCTCCAGGGTTCTCCCATCACACGCCCCATTTGGGAGGGACCGGGAGGGACCCTCCCCAAAGCCGCCCCTCCCCCCGTGAGCAGGACCCCAATCTGGGTCCTTCCAGCCGCCAGGGGGCGCCAACACCCAAGGTGCCAAAACCCAGCCGAGACCCCAAAGCTCGACCTGGGCTCCCTCCGACCCCCTCGCCCACTTAAGGGAGATCCCAAAACCCACCCTGGGTTCCCCCCATGCCCCTTTTGTCTCTGTACCCCCAAATAAGCTCCTCCCCTACACATCCCCCAGTTTTATCAGGGTGTGACCCCCAAAATACACTGAGAGCAAAACCAGCCACTTTATTACCAACAAAATGGTGGGCTGTGATCACCGACCCACTGACCCCGTACTCCAAACCAGTGCCAGTCCTGCTGGTCAGACTGGGATTGGCCTTTTGCAGACAGCCCCAGCTCCTCCCTGAGAAACTGGAATGAAAAATAAGAAATCCCTCGGTTTGGGGTGGAAACTGGCAGACAGGGAATGAGCCCTCAGGTGCAACAAGAGTTCAAGGGTCCCAACCCCTAGTATGAGGATCCCAGACTACAGATTGAGAGGCCCAAACCCCAGGTGAGGGGGGCTGAGACCTGAGTTTGAGGATCTCAAACCCTGGAATGTCATGAGAGTGTCCAGGACAGGCCAGGGGACACACTGGGTCTCCCAGCCCATCCCTGGGAAAGGCAGAGCTGAAATTCCAGTGCCACGTGCTGCAAGCCAAAGAGGAGCAGCTGGCAAGGGACTGGGAGGTGCTGGAGGAGGCCTGGCAGAAGCTGGGGCTGGAGGAGGAGCCATGTGGCTCATCTGGCAGCAAGAGAAGATTCCAAGTCTGACCAAGGGCCATGAAGCACCTGCACTGCGATTCCCAGCTGTGCCAGGCTTGGAGCAGAGCTGGGGCTCCACATCCCTTCCAAATCCTAATCCTGTCCTAGGAGGGGGACAAGGGAAGCCCAAAGGAGCAGCACTGGCCCTGAGCACCCTACCCAGTCACTCTTCCACAGAGCTGATCCCATGGGCTGGCCACTATCAGATTCCATGGAGCAGGATCCATAGAAGAGCAGCTCCACCCGCTTCCTTCACCCCCTGCACCTGATGCACTGGTGCCAGGGCCCAGCTTCCTCATGGAATGTCCAAGCTGTTTCCTCCCTGGAAGGGTTCTGCTGGTCTCCTGTACCATCACCCCTTTCCCAAGACCCCTCCCAGCTTTCTTGGCACAGCCACACAAGCTCCTGTTCCCCATTTCTCGCTGGGGGCATCTTCCCCATGTAGGCTCTGCTCTCTCTGCATCCCCAGCACAAGCCAGGGCACCCCAGAGCCCCTGAGAGTGTAGGTGGATCCCAAGGCACCCCAAGGTGCAGGTGGAGCACACATGAAGCACAAACACCCAAATTAAGTGGGGCCGATTGCAAGGGAACTTGCCAGGGGTGCAGGGTGGATCCAAGAGCTTCCAGAATCAGTGGAATTTGATCCATCCCACAGCTTGTCCCTGGAACAAGAGCAACCCCCAGTTCTGCCCCGGGGACTCAGCTGGCAGCGCCCCAGGAGTTGGTGGCATCCCGTGCTGTGCATTCCCAGCCCCTCAGGAGTGGGTGACACTCCATGCTGTGAACTGGCAGATCCCCAGGAAGCTGTGCACAAGGTTTATGGAGAAGCCCCTTCCATTGGGGCAGAGGGTGCAGGAGGGATGCCCCAGCTTTCCAGAAGCCTGAGAGGAGCCTGGGAGCAGCTGGATCCAGCCCCAGCCCCAGACAGGAGCAGGTGTTGTGTCTGGATCACAGCTCTGGGCTGGCTGGAATGTCCTGTTGAACTGGAGACCTGCAAGCACAAAACATTCCAGGTTTAGGGCCAGAAGGACCAGAGGTGCCTGCACTTCCCTCCTGCACGCTCCCACCTGGAGCTGCACCAGCCCAGCTGCACACGCAGAGCCTGCACAGCTCTGACAGCACACAGGGGCTCAGGGACACAAAGAGACAACATTCCCACATGAACCTGGACACAAACTCCCAAACCATGGAATTCAGGCCACGTGAGAGACCCTCCTGGGAACAANGGCCCCTTGCACAGCCCCGCCAGCCCCACCTGCCCCGGGCCCGGCCCGCACCGCGCGCCCGCTGCCGCCGCCCGATCCGAGCCAAGGGACATCCGGCCGCGCCGGGGCGGGACGGGCTGACACAGGGACCCGCCCTCATCCGCCCCCATCTCCCTCATCCGCCCCCATCTCCCTCATCCCCAACCACCGCCTTCACCTTCCATCCACCTCCATGGTTATTCATCCCCATCCAATCGTCCTCCTGCCCTCTTTATCGCCCACACCATCTCCATTCATCCGCCTCCATCCTCATCTCAGCCGCCTCTATCCCTGTCCGCCTCCATTCCCTTGGTAACCTTCTCCACGCCAGCCGACTCCATCCCCACTGCCTCTATCCCCATCCGAACCGAACCGCTTGGTCCTGAGGGGAAAAAATGGTGCTAATGTCTTTACGAAAAACTTCACGTGGAAAGAATGGGTGTTGAGTTCTTCCCTACTGTCACAATGGGTGTTAATGTCTTCTAAATGGGTCTTAATATCTGTGAACATCCGCCCTGGCAAGTTTGTTACAGAACCCAGGCAGCTTGACCCAGAGAGTTTGAGCTCCTGAATTGTAGGGTAATAGGACAAATGGAAGTGTAATGCAGACGGTCTGAACTTCTGGTGGATCTGCAGAACTCAGCCTGAGCTTCTGAACTTCAGAGGGAAATGGTGACACATGTTCAAGGACGGATGTGTGGTAGGCAGTTTGGGAAGGCTCTACCTTCCTGGTACCTCAGCCAACAGGTAAAGGAAGAGGGCAACATGCAATCGGGAGTTTAGAATAAAAACCAGAACCGAGAGAGACCCCCTCCCCCCCGCCATGGGTATATGCCCCAGTGGACTCACTCCCTTTGTTCAAATAAAGTTGCAGGACTCCACTGTATCCTTTGGCTTTTCGTAGTGTGGCTTCTCTGCACAGTCCCCATCCATTTCCATCCCCATTCCATCCTCCCCATCCATTTCCAGCCCACCCCATTTCCCCCAGAAGCCCATCCCATGCTGGGACCAGCACATGGCAGCGGATCCCACCAGAGCGTGTGAGGAGTGCGGGAGCAGCTGCCCCTGCCCCGTCAACACCAACAGCATTTAACGGGCCCTGGCAGTGACTCCAGAACAGCCTTTTTCCAGGGAAATCCTCTGCACCACACGAGTCTCGTTTCCTGGCCCGTATCAGGCTGTCAGGGCAAGGCCCAGCTCAGCCCACACTGCAATCCCAAACCCAGCTCATTTCCTGCACACTTTTCCACAGGATCAGTTAATTCACATTCCCATTGCCCCATCCTTCTCCTTTCCTCCCAGGACATATGTAAGCCCCTCTCACACACCATCATTACCACTCACCCATCACAAGGAATTCTGATTCAAGGCATGAGAAACATGGATTCAATTTAGATTTCTTTTGTTGCAAGGCTCCAAACCTACAGTGTTTCCTATGTATCTTGGGAACTGGGGCCCTGGAGCCTAGGTGCCAGAGCCAGCTGTGCCCTTCCACAGGAGGAAAAGTCAGGTTTTTTAAGTCCCCTGAGGTTGATCCAGTTGCCATCATCCAAGCCCCAGGAATAAACAAAGGGAGCGGATCAGTGCCATTAAAAACACGGAAATATCCCAAATCCGACTCCTGGGATGTGCTGTATTTTTGCTTTCACTGGCAAAAATAAATTTTTAAAAATTAGAATTTGGTTCACTCTTTGCTCATCCAGGTTTGCTGGGGAAGGGTTTTGTCTCCTTTGCTGCTGAAAGCCAAAGGGAGATTTGGAAAGAGCAGTGATCCCTGTGGGATTTAGGGGTGTTTGGGATGGTCAATCAGTGGCATGGGCCCAGGGGATGGGTCCCAGAACCTGTGCTGGATCAGGCACAAGAACAGGAGTTTGATGGAAAAGGGGTTTTCCTATGTTTTTCTAATGGAGAAATGCAGCATAATCCCTTTCCCTGGAATACCCAGCCTGGAGCTGCCACATCCCTCAGGCCTTGTATCTGCCCAGGTGCTCTCGGGCAATGATCACTCGCTGGATCTGTGCCGTGCCCTCGTAGATCTGCAGGGAAAACCAGAGACAGGTGAGCCAGCAGCTGGGAAAGGTGTTTGACCAGAATCTGCACACCTGTGACCCCTCCCTGTGCCTGCCAGGGCACAGGAAGAGGGACAACTTGGAAAAATGAGTGTGACAATGACCTGTTAAGAGGCAATAACCCATACAGGTGCGTGTTCAGTGCAGGAGGGATCCAGGGATTCCCCAGGTATCCAAACACCTCTGTGTGCCCAGCACAGGAGAGATCCAGGTATCCCCCAGGCAGAGCCCAAAGCAGCTCCAGGACAGCAGAATTTGGGGATTTCAGTGTTTCAGCTCCCAATTCTGCCTGAAGTTGCTTTGGCAAATCACTCCCATACCTGCAAATCCACTTTCTCTGCAGTCACTAAATCAGGATAATATTCCCCAACTGCACAAAGTTTCTCCAAGTAAAGCTGCTGGAATTATAAGGTCCAACCCCTTTCCCAAGTTCTTGCAGGGATGGAGTGGAACAGGAAAATGCCCAAAAATTTCACACAAAATCAGAGTAATTTTAACAATTTCAAAACCTCAGCATGCCTGGCCATGCATTGACAATGGAGCTGTGTGATGGAGGATCTTGGTGGAAAAAAAACCCCTAAAACAGGAAAAGAGCCCGATTCTGACAAAGTCTCATAGCTTGTTCAGCTCCTCTCTGAGGACTGAAATCAGGACTGAATCAGGACTGAGAACTTTTCAATTCCAAACATCTGCTTTCTGTCCTTGGAGAGGGAAAAATTCCTGGCTGGTGAGAACAGTTGGAATTTTAAAGTCAGCTGTAAAAGGAATGTCAACCACCTGAAATCTCAGCCGCTGTGGTCACTTGCTGACAGGTCAGGGCCTATGTGTGTTCCCTGAGACCTGCTTGGATCAGTTCCAGGCAGTCATGGTTAATGTTGGAAAGAGGGAAAAGGTGAAGGTCGCTGGGTTTCCTAAGGAAATTAATTTGTTCCTGCTGAATAACAAACTGGAACCAGCAGAGGAATTCTGGCATGGGATAATTTCTTGGCAATAACACTGCAGAAAAAGCCCTGGGGATTAGGGGTGTCTGTGAGCTGAAAACGAGGAAATATGACCATGTTTTGTTCTTTTGGAAAAGAAACCAATAAATAAATATCTGAAGAAGTGAATCACCATGGGCTGTGCCCCATGGCTGTTTCTGCAGCACACAGAGGGTAACTAATGCTCATTAATTAGTCCATGTGCCTCAATGCTGGTGACATCTCAGCCAAAGCACCTGCCCAGTGAGTGGTAAGTTGAGAACTTCCCTGATTTAATGTTTTACAGTCTCCAAATCTTTTTAGCCTGTGTCCATCACGATTGCAATTAATCAGCAATTAATTACTTTGTATTGAGTGCCCGCATTGCCATGAAGACCCCTGGCCCTGTCCCACTCACCTGATAGATTTTAGCATCCCTCATGAGCTTCTCCACGGGATACTCTGTGTTGAAGCCATTGCCTCCAAAGATCTGCACAGCATCAGTGGCCACCTGGTTGGCGACGTCCCCGGCGAAGGCCTTGGCGATGGAGGCGTAGAAGGTGTTGCGGCGGCCAGCATCCACCTCCCAGGCCGCTCGCTGGTACCCCATCCGGGCCAGCTCCACCTTCATGGCCATCTCTGCCAGCAGGAATGCCACAGCCTGGTGCTGGGAGAGTGGAGACCCATCGGGTGAGCCTCAGAGGGCTGCGACACCACAGGGGAGCCTTCTGATAAGGATTGTGATAAA
Organism: Hypocryptadius cinnamomeus; assembly: GCA_013400635.1. Classification (NCBI taxonomy): domain Eukaryota; kingdom Metazoa; phylum Chordata; class Aves; order Passeriformes; family Zosteropidae; genus Hypocryptadius; species Hypocryptadius cinnamomeus. The sequence goes on along the minus strand of VYZP01011728.1, from coordinate 10,996 downwards.
TGAATATGATTCGTGCTAACAATTGTAGCTATATCGATATTTTAGAAAATACTTGTTAAAAAGTAATAGAGGAAAAGGATATGTAGTTAGTGTCACAAAACAGATATTTTCAGATGTTCATGAGAAAATAGGAGACAGGATGTAGTTTGAGATAAGTAAAATCCCAAAACGGAATAGGCCTCGGGATAATTAAAGAATCAGCCTTGAAATGGACAAAATTGGGAAGATTCCAGGTATCTGTGAAATAATAAGGCTTGTTTTTGGAATGTAACGCTGGCTTCCATAACACAAGATTTGGGACGCATGTGCAACAAGGTTTTCAAAGGACAGTGATGATAATGAGAAGCCTTCATCGGAAGTGACCACCAAAAGCCAAAGGAGACCCCTTAGCAACAAGCGGAGCGTGCACTGTGTAGTATGGTGATGTAGATTTCGAGAATCGAAAATAGGAGATTTATAGGAAAATATTGATGATTACGTATTAGCATGCAGTATATAAGTTGTGTTTGAATTCCTTTGTTTTTTGTACGTGAGGCAGAGTGAAAAGCCCTCCCCATACCCCGATTGATTGGTTTTGTTTATGCTTTATCTGAACCACTGCCAAATATTTAGTATCTGCTTGATTATATTGATTGTATTATTTTATATAAAGTTGCTGCTCAATTCAACTTTTTTGTTTATTGAATTAGACATACAGAATTTCACTCATAACAGGATCATGGAATCGTTGGGGTTGGACAAGACTGTTAAGATCACCAAGGCCAAGTCTCACCCTGGCACCATCATGGTCATCACTAAACTGTGTCACCAAGTGCCACAAGGACAGGGACTCCACCAGAGCCAGGCCTTTCTGGGAATAAATCTTCCCTAGCATATAATTTTATCTTCATTTCTTAATTTGCAAATTCAGTGCCCTTGGGAAGCTGTGTTCAAGGAGTTCTATGGAATTAGGATCTGTGTTGGATCAGACATTCCTACGTGTAACTCTAAACATGTGGAAGAGGTTTTACAGTGACTTCTGAGCCAGAGAGAGGTTTGATAAGAGGATCCATGTTTACCCCTGAAAGAATTTTCTACCAAGGTCAGTGACATAGAAAACCAAGAAAGAAAGAAGGATAACTAAGAGAAACCTGCAGCTGCCTACTCCAATAAGCACTTTGTTTGCCTCTTGTGACCAATGAGTAAAGTGTAAACTTATGGGTTTTGTAAGAATGTATAAAAAGCATGCATCCTATAATAAAAACAGGTGTGAAGCTTTCTGAAAATGGAGTGTGTTTGCATTGTATTGTGACGGTCTCAACTGTGACATAAACACACCTCCACGATGGGTTTCCCGAAGGTTTTCCTCTCCAGCGCGTACCTCGTGGCCTCGTCGAGCGCTCGCCTCGCCAGCCCCACAGCCCCTGCTGCCACCTGGGTGGGCACAGTGCGGGATGAGCAGCAGAAATTCCTGTTTGCTTTGGGAACAGCCCATTCCTGGTACTCACCGGGGGCCTGGTCTTGTCAAAGGCGCCCATGGCGATCTTGAAGCCGGCGCCCTCCGCGATCAGCACGTTCTCCTTGGGGACTCGCACGTCCTCAAAGACGATCCCGCGCGTGTCTGAGCAGCGCTGGCCCATGTTCAGCTCCTGGAAGAGGGAGGTGCCATGGAATCAGATTCTTCCCAGGTACAACCAATTCCATCCTTTAGTTTACTTAAAGAATAAAGGAAGCTTTTTTTTACCTTAAAAAAACCACTTCTGTTTTAGCTAAAATGCACCAGAGAAACAAGAAATAAGAGTTTGGCCTCCCCAGCCCAGTAAGCCTCTGACCTGTCACACCTGAGCAGGTCACTGCCTCCATGTGGGAGATCAATTCTGAGGCTGGAATCCCTCCTTTGGCCCTTGCTGGTTCAATTTATCCTCTGGAGGATTCAATTCTACATATAATTTAATTCTGTCCTCTCAAGTGGGAGAGAAAACAGTCAAGAAACCGCTTGCAACAGCTGCGAGACCCAGCTGTGCTGCCAAAAGACAAATTCATAAATCAGGTTTTCAGGTTCCAAATATAAGCAAAGAGAGAGAAAACCAGGGCCTCCATGGTGCCTTACTTGAGCAGGAGCAGCTGAAATTGCAGCAAACCTGGTGATTTTTGGGAAAGTTCTGCCAACACCTTCACTCCCCCTGGACATCCTTGGCAATTCCATGTTCTCAAAGGTTCTTTTGCAGCTGGGCAAAATTATCTGCTTTAGGCCCTTCTGAGTAATTCTTTATCTGAACTCATACAATTATAATTCTATTGTCACTATATCTAATTATATATATTACATATAATTATAGATTATATAATTATATGTAACATAATATATATATTTTTGAAGTTATATATGCATATGTAAATATAATTATTAAATGTGTCTTATGAACAGTTTCTGGGCACTGTGAGAATTCCAATATACCTGTCTATGAGCCCTGACAAGGTTCAGCCGTTTTCCTTTCATGGCAATTCATTGTGTTATTGGTTCAGGAAGGAGCAAGAATTCCTGATGATTACCTTCCTGCCAATCTGGATCCCAGGGCTGTTGGCCTCCACGATGAAGCCTGTGAAGGCTTTGCTGGCTGGGGCCTGGGGGTCAGGATCAGTGCGGGCCAGCAGGAAGTACCTGGGGAGGACAGAGATGGGGGTTCAGCTCACCCCCAACATCAGACACTTCATGGCAAAAATGCTGAGTGGTTTTGTCCCTATTTGAACTGGACAAGAAATCGAGCAGTAAGGTAACAACCCTTTTTAATCGGCCCTTCAAAAAAAGAGAAAACAAATGAGGGGGAAGGAGTACAAGGAATGTCAGTTGTCTGGGCATCTCTTCCTGCAAAACCAAGGTTTAATGAAATTCCCACAGGTAAACCTGCAAAGCTTCTCCACCTTTTCCATATGTTGCCTCAATATACCACTCAGCCTCCCAAATAGCCCAAAATAAGCCAATTCCCAGCACATCTCTAAGGAATGCAGCATTGTGTGCAAGGCCTTTTCCTCTCAATTGAAATTATTTCCATTTTACTCTTCCCAGTATAATTTGTAAATGAAGTTTTTGTGTCAGTAATTGCTGTAAATCCCATTTAAGGGGGTCAGGAATGTGCTGGGAGAGTCTCTGTGATGGTTCTGCATCAGGCAAGAAGTTAAACAGTGAGAAATCCCAACTTTCATAGATAAATGTATAAAGATTTTCCTCTTGAACTGAGAAGTGTTTGAGTGTTGGGGTGGGGCAAGTGTAAGCCCCGAGGAAGGGTCTGTGTTGCCCTCCCTGGACCCTGCAGCACAGCCTGGGCTCTGGGACTCCTTGGAAATGTATTACCTTAAGATAATTAAATCCCAGAGTTTTTCTGTTTTCCCTGCGAGTGGGAAGCATTCCCAGCTGAGTCAGAAGCAGCTGATCCCTGTCTGGGAGCCAGGTCAGGGCTCAGTAACCTGAGCATTTTGGAGTTGACTCTGAGTCTGTTCCAAAGGGAAAGTGGAGGGAGCTGCATCTGGTTTCAGCCCAAATGAGCGGCATTCTGCCCAGAGCTGTGGCATCATCCAGCTCTGGTGTCATTAGCCTGTTCCCTCTTTGGGCACCCACAGCACTGGGGCTGCTGGTGCCTCTTCCCAATGAACTGGTGACACACTGGAGCAGTCTGGTTTGTGGCACACCCTTAAAGAAACCCCAGTACAGACCAGTATGCCCACAAAAGGAACGCACCAGTTGGCCTTCCCTCCGTTGGTGATCCACATCTTCTGCCCGTTGATGACATACTCATCCCCTTTCCTCTCCGCCCGGGTTTTGATCCCGGCCACGTCTGAGCCTGCACCCGGCTCTGTCACACAGTAAGCCTGGAAGAACAACCCCCAGATCCCAAGGGATAGACATTCTGGGTTTGGGAAAACACGAAATCATCATGGAATGTGGGCAATGACCGACCCCGGTCACACAAACATGAGAGGCTCATCTGGCATTAATTAATTACTGAAGTAATGGGATTTCCTGATCAAACACACATCAGGGGCTCCTCTGTCATTAATTAATTAATCAATAGGATTCCCTGGTCACACTCACACACATAAGGGGCTCCTCTGTCATCCTGCCCAAGAATTTTTTCTTCTGCTGCTCATTCCCAGCAATGATCACAGGCATTTGCTGGAAGAGAATGTTCAGAGCATTAACCCATCACCTCAAGAGCCCAGAGCCCAGTCTGGAGAAGCCAGAGCCCAGTTTCAGGGCCTCAGCCCCAGTTCCAGATGGGTGCAGGACTCACCCCCAGGGAATTGGCCTCGATGGCTGTCTGCACCCCAGTGCATCCATATGCTAGCTCCTCTGTGATCAGACATGCCTCGAAGGTGCCCAGCCCCAGCCCACCTGTGGGGGGACAGGAGGGGACTCAGGGGGGTCTCAAGTGCAGAATATTAACGATTTGCAAGCATTTATTATCCCAAATGTCTCCCATGGGCACGGAGCTCCATCAGATGATCTCCCTTGGGAACGCCTTGCGAAACGGCGTGCTGCCGGACTGATATTTTTGTTATTTTGTTTCTTTTCATTGAAATCAGATTATTTTAAAATCCCATTTCACCATTCTCAGGGGGGTTAATTTTGTGCTCAAGGTGGGACAAGTGGCATAAAATGGCCAGAAGGTGCCACCAGGATCTGTCACTGCTTTATATCTGAGCATACCCTGGGGAGCTCTTGGGAGGCGGAAAATGGCTACATGGACTCTGATGTTTCTCAAAACTATCAATTATATCCCTCAAATCCCTTTTTCCAGAGGCAGAGATTAATGCAGCAGACACCATTTTACCCAAGAAATTTGAATCACTTCTTCCCTTTCCTGTCTCTTTTCCCATTTTGAATTTCATTTGAGCACTTGGCTCCATGACCTTCTCCCACAACTCTTCACACCAGCCCCAACTTTTCCACACTCACTATCAATACCTCCTTTTCTACACTATATATGGATATCCAGCCAAACTGTGCTGATGATTTCCCACTATGCAACCTGATGGTTTTTCAAATTCATTCCTGAATTTCAAGTGGTTTCCACCCACCCAGCCCCTCCCTCTCACTGCTGGGGGTCAGACAAGGGGATCTTTAAAGGCTACTCTTGATTCAAACCTTCCCATGGTTCTCAGGCTCTGCTGCAGAAACTCAGTTTTTGATACCAGATACATCAAATCAGTCAAAAAGACCCAACAGGGCCTGCTCTGGACACTTCCCAACTCCACTTTCAGGAAATCCTAAATGTAACATTTTTACCCGTGGTTACACACCAGCTGCACCTCAGCTAAACTGGTAACTGATTCCCAGGAATGAGGCCTTAAATCCCTCCATCCAGAGGAAGGATCAAAGTAAACCCTTGAATTCCTGACATGAGGATCATAACAATTGGGATCATGGGAGAAAATCTGGCCATAAGTTACCACATCAGAATCTAATTCCTCCCCTGATCCCATCCAGCCTCATCACAGCCACGTGTGCCAACCTGCCCACAGATTGCTTTGGGATTACTCCTGTGTGCAACAGGTAATTTTAAATGTAATCCACAATTTCACACCACAATCTCCTCCAAGGCCTTTTCTTTGGTTTATTTTAGGGATTAAAAGGGATCACACTCACCACAGCTCTCTGGGATGTGTGAATTCATCAGCCCAAGTTCCCAGGCCCGTTTAATGAGTGGCACAGGATACTGAAATGAAAAATCACAGGTAAAATTTCAAATTCTGGGTTAAGAGAAAAATCTGGTTTTTTCCTTCTGTGGGGTAGATTTACCTCCCCAGTCCTGTCATACTCTGCAGCAACAGGAATGATCTCCTCCAGAGCAAATTTTCGGGCAGTAGCTTGGAATTCCTTCTGTTCATCTGTCAGTTCTGTTGAAAAAATAAGACAGCATAGTAATAAAGAAAGTCAACTTCCTCCTTCCCTCTGAACCCTCCTGAGCTCTGAGCAATGCCCATGACAGCATTAATTACAAAATTATTCAAAAACTACTGGTAATGGAGCAGAAAGTGCCAGGTAATAAAATGTTTTTACCAAAAACATCTCTCAGGCATCTGCTGCTGCCCCAGAGGATTTGTTGTAATAGCTCAGGTGAGAAATTTCTGTTGCATCCCTAGACCCACTATGTCCCCCTGGTGCTGCTCACAGTTATTGTAATGGTTTAAAAGCCAACGGGGGATCATTGCTCAATGCTGAGGCCATTTGTGCAATAAAAAAGCTCAAGACAGTTACAAAAAGGAAGAAAGTCTCTGAAATACCACCCCCTGCCCTGGTTGTCCTGAGCTGGAGAAAAAAAAGGCTTTCAGTTTTCAAATAGTTTTTATAAAAAGAATAGAAATCTATTCCAAATAAACACCTGTCTTGGAAATTCCTCCTGAACTGCAGTACTGTCGCTTTGGTTTTTTGGTTGGTTGTTTTGTTGGGGTTTGTGGTGGGGGTTTTTTGGTCTGTTTATTTTGGTTCTTTGTTTGCTTTTCCCCTCTACTCTGCCATCTGTCCCTCCCTGTTCTCTCCCTTCCCAGCCCTGCTGCACTCACCAAAGCTGAACCCGTTCCCAGGTTTGCTCAGCTGCACATTTTGGGCAGGTTTGCTGGAGCGTGACCTCCAGCCAGGCCAAGACAGGGTCCGGAGCAGCTGCAACAGCAAAGGACCATGAGAATGAGGGAATATCCCAGACCAGAATGAGGGGCCTGTCCTAAAGGTGCCAGTGCAGCCTCACAGCACAGCAAGGGACACAGGCTGTGACAGGTGGTACACAGGGAAAAAGGTATTGTCAGAGAACACTGAAAATATCTGTAAAGCCAAAAAGTGAACCGAGGGGAGAGCTGGGATCAAGCATGGAATGCTGAGCTATTGAGTCAGCATGTGTGCACAGCTTGGGGGTGTCCACAAGGTAAAGTTTTATCTGTGGGGTTTTCACAAGACACAAGTGTTGCAAAACTGTCCTTTCTCACCCATGTTTTCCCTTTTTTGCCTCAGTTTTCTTACCAAACTGCTGCCACAGGTGTGTAAGTAAAACAAAACACCACACCAGGAAACAACCCTCCCAAGCATTTTAGACATTGTTTGAAGTACAACTGACAAAAAGATGAGGTAGAAAAAAGGACAGGGTATTGTAATCATGGGGGTTTATTGGTTTGGGATTTGGTTTGGGTTTGGTTTTGCTGGGGTTTTTTTCTTAAGGATGATCCAGTCCTATACAGCATCTCCAGCAAAAAGTTTATGCAAAACTAGGAAAAGCCCAGAATTCTCAACAAGGCTGAAGGTGACACACTCCCCAAAAGAGCTGCCAAGTTCGTGTTTGAGATGTTCAGTCTCATGATTCTCCTGCCCCCAGGGCTGGGCAAGGTCAAGGGCACCACTGAGATGACTCTGGGCACATCAACACCCCTGCACAGCTGAAGGTGAAGGTTGGACAGGGGGATCTCTCCAGGGGAAACACAGAGCAGCAAGAGCCCAAAGACCTCTCACAGGGATGAGGCACTGGAGCAGTGGGGGTGCCCCACGCTGGGAATATTCCCAGTCAGGTGGGATGGGACTTGGAGCAATCTGGTCCAGCTTCTCCAAGTTGTCATTGGGGTGGGACTGGTAGTCTCTTAGGTCCCTTCCCACCCAAACCAGTCTGGGACTCTGTATAAGGGTTCAGGCAAGCACTTGCTCACTCCATCAGCCTCGTTGTCCACTCCACGCTTAGACGCAGTTCCTTGTGCCTTCCACCTGCTCTGCCCCTACTGAACCTCAAATCCCGGTGCCAGGAATATTATCCATTAGATCCCGTGCCCTCGGGCACAGTTGCCCCCTCCGCTCCCTCTGTCACTTGAGGCAGGTGGCCACGTCCCAGCGGGGGACACTGGAGGGACACGGCAGAGCCGGCGCCCTTCACCTTTCCCCTAATTCAGGAATGACGGGGAGGACTGGAAGTGCCGACGCAGTTCCCGGGGCGGGCGACCGATAGATCCCGATAAAACCAATGTTCCCAATTTCCAACGGGACGGGCACCGACCCCCGGGGGAGCAGAGGGCAGCGATCCCCGGGGGAGGAACGGAGCGGCGCAGGAGGGGCAGCGAGCACCGACCCCGATTCGGGACCCCCGGGATTGAGGCTGGCAGCGCCGCCCTGGCCCCAGCACGACCCCGGCCCCGTCCCTCCTCCCCCGATTCCCCCCGTGTCCCCGGTGTCCCGCTCACCCGGCTGGCGCTGAGCGCGGACATCGCTGCGGCGGCTCCAGCGCGGTGGGGCGCGGGGCGGAGCGGAGCGCGGCGGTCGCACCGCCCCACACCCCCCGAAACGGGGCGGGGGCCGGCCCCGGACAAGGCGGTGCCCCCCGAACAGAGCGGTCCAAAGTGTCCTCCGCGCCCCTTACCCTCCTCTGCCCCGTTTTGTCGGGATGGCAGGGAATCGGCTGCTTTGGTTTCCCTGGGAACAACCTTTTGCCATGTGAAATTACCTCGCCATGGGTCTGGGTCTCGCTCGCGAGTTTCTTACCGAGAGTTTGGGTTAATGCGGCAGAAACGGATCCCTGCCTTGGGCAGACACTTCTTGGGTTAAACCAGCAGGTTAAAAAAATTGAACGTGGTCTCACACAGGCTTTGCTCCGACCGCGGCTGGCTTTTCACTCTGGTATCGGTGGAATGGCACGTCCAGAGACAGGAACAGAGCCGGGGCAGGGGCTGGCGCACCAGGAGCAGCTGAGGGAATGGGACGGCATTGCTATCTTATTGTAAACCTTCCATACCTTCTTGGTGATTTCTTACAGGCAGCTCCTCGCAGTACTAACTCCTTCTTCCTCACAGCACAGCCAACAAACTCTTAACTCCTCGACCAGGCAACCTTCTCTTTTACTCATCCTAACTGGACATAGCTGTGGCCTATTAAGGGCAGGCCTGTTCCTAATGCTTGGTAATTAGCACAGCTGTAACTCCTCAGGGGTGAGATCACCTTCCTCACTATCTCTATTCTCCTACATTCCATCTGTCCACAGGGCAGAGGGCTCAGCCTGGAGAAAAGGAGACCCAGGCGGGATCTTCTGCCTCTGCACAACTCCCTGATGGGAGGAGGCAGCCAGGAAGTGGTTGGGTTCTGCTCCCAGAGAACAAGGGATAGAACAAGGGGAAACGTCCTCAAGCTGTGTCAGGGGAGTTTTAGGTTGGACATCAGGAAGAATTCCTCCATGGAAAGCATTGTCAGGCCTTGGACGAGGCTGCCCAGGGAGGTGGTGGAGTCCCCATTCATGGAGGTGTCCAAGGAATGACCAGACATGGCACTCAGTGCTCTGGCTGAGTGACAAAGTAGTGTTTGGTCAAAGGTTAGACTCACTGATCTTGGAGGTCTTTTCCAACATTAGGGATTTGAAGATTCTATAACTTTTTCTCCCTGTAGTTAAGTAAAAGTTAATTTGTAACTTTATGTTTTTCCAATGTTTAATTAAGATTTTTACATGTTCTTCCTGTTTTAAATCCAATCTCAAGCCCACAGGATGTGTGAGTTTGGGGCTGTTAAACATTCCCTGTCCAGCACTGCAGGTTCTGCTCCACAGGTCACATTCCTGACTGCAACTGGGAGTTCAACTCCTGAGCAGCCCAACTTCTGTCCATGGATTATTTATCCCTTACTTGTACAGTTCCTGCACACCTCAATACTCCTCAGGTGATTTATCACCACAACAGCCCCTGGATGCAGAGACATTTCTCCATCACATTTAAGAGAAAGGTTCAGATGGGTTTTCTGATGAGCAGCATGGATTTCACTAGCCAGGATCACACACCCCAGAATCACAGAGGCAGGTAGGGAGCTTCTGTATCCCTATGGAAAGGTAATGGCATAGGTAATATCTGCGCTCCTGATCACAAACAGCTGCAGCGGCTTCAGGTGCTTGAACATCTGTACAGACAGCCCCACCCAGCGTGCTCCTGCTGCAGGGAGCAATTTCAGGAAAACATGGGCAGAATTGAGATGCTGTTTCCAGGTGCCTTCTAGACCAGTATCAATAACCTTTCTGGAAGGAATGAGCTCCTGAGATTCGTGACCCAGGTACGAGCTGGTAGAGGGGGATTTCAAGACAGTCCAAGTGCAGAAAGTATTAATGTGGCTGGAAGCGGGAATGCAGGTCCCAGAATGGATAAGGGATTACACTGGTCGATGCTGGTCCTGCTGTAGGGGACCACATTGTTGGGGTGGGTGCTAGTCCCACTGTGGATAAGGGATCACAGTCACAGGATGGATGCTGGTTCCAGGATCAGGAATGGGACACTTGCGTGGGGTGGATGCTGATCCTGGGATAAGGGATTGTGGTCATAGGGTAGACACTGGTGTGGGATGGAGGTCCTTTGCAGGGGAGCTGTGAGTGGCTGCCTTGCTGGTGGCAGGTGTGTGTCTGTCTGTCCTGTGCCTGTCTATGTGTCTGTGTGGCTCTGAGACACCTGCTCACCATGGCAGGTTGAACTTGCTGAGGGAGAGACTGCAGCCATACTGGGCTGGATTTGCTGGCAGCTCCGGACACCCACTCTGCAGCTCCCTCACCTCCACCTGGGCGCTTGGACGCAGCTCCTGTGGGGCAGGATCCTCTCCCCTGCTCACCTGTGACATAGATACCAACTGGTGTGTGAAATAGCTGGGGCTGTGTGATCCCAGCAGAAAAATAAAGCTACACCTGTTTTTAATATAGGAATTGGTGTTAGAAAGCTTTTCCCCGTGGTTTGTTCCTCAGCACTGCTGAGGAACAAGGAGACCATGGCCAAGTGAGGGAGGCACATGGAAAAGCCTTCGTGCCCACAGGGGATCCTTAGCACGAGCCTGGAGAGCTGCAGGTAAGAGAAAAAGATGAAAATTAAACATATAATGGAGTGCTTGGGCATAGACTCACCGCGCACGGTTCCGCCCCACCTACTCACGCTGGGGCGGTCGAAGACACCCCTGCTCGATCGCTACAGGGGAAGGGAGGGGAGATAGGACCAGAGGGGGATGATGGGAGCGGATGAGGGCGGGTCCCTGTGT
>VYZP01011727.1:0-21622 GCA_013400635.1 Hypocryptadius cinnamomeus | reverse complement strand
GCCAAGGTAGGGTCACCTGGAGCAGGTGACACAGAAAAGCATCCAGGTGGGTTTGGAATGTCTCCAGAGAGGGAGATTCCATGCCCTTCCTGGGAAGATGTTCCAGTGCTCTGCCACCCTCCATGGAAAGAAATTCTTCCTCATGTTGAGGTGGTACTTGTTGTGTTTCAGTTTATGGCCATTACTCCTTGTCCTGTCACTGGCACCTAAAAAAGGAGTCTGGCACCATCCTTTGACACTTAGAATTCATCAGCTAATTTGCAGGATTTCTTTGTGTTCCTTCTCTACTGAAATCCACTCTGGGAAGCAGTTCCACATTATCAGTGTGTCTGGTGCAAGGTGTTGAAGCCCATGTGACTCCTTCCAATGCCAGAATTTTCAGAATTTACAGGCACAGGTAGAGCTTAACCAACAGCTGCACATAAAGGATCTGAAGGAAAGTAAATGGATCCTCTTCACATTTCTGAAAGTGCTCAAAGCCAGGTTGGACAGGGCTTGGAGCAGCCTGGGACAGTGGAAGGTGTCCCTGCCCATGGCAGGGGAGGGATAAGATGAGCTTTAAGGTCCCTTCCAACCCAGGCCATCCTGGGATTCTGTGATTCTCTGCTTCCTCATGACCCTCACATTTTGGGATAAATAGCGTGAAGATGTTCTGGAGTGTTTCTCTGAAGAGCTGTGCTTATAAACGACATACTTTGTACTTTGTCTCATTCCATGTCAAGTCCTTAAGCATTAAGGAGCTTCTTTGGAGCTCCAGCAGCAGGGAGAAGTGTGTGTTTCTGTGTGTATCCCAGCTAATCCTTAGTAACTGTGCGTGGCTGCCTTGGCTGAAAAATGCTTCCTGGCGAGGAATGTACTCCGAATAATCTTCTGAAATCCAGTGCTGACAGACACTGCTATGTAAGGGGGCTGAGTGACCCAGTCAAGTCTGGGACAAGAGTTGACAGTCATTTGAGCTGTAGGTTGTTTAAAAGTGTGTTTTTGTCTGCTGAAAATCACCAGTCCTACACCTGCCTGGAGCTGTCAACATCGGGCTGTGGTCCTGGGCCACTGTTTATCACGTTACCATCTAAATACTTTTTATTTCTCAGCTGTTTTTAGGCTATTTTAAAACTGCTTCTGCTTTTGGTTTGTTTTTCCACTGCAAAACAACAGCTGAAAACTCCTCAGACACCATTATTGTGAGGATTTGAGTTTGACAACTCCACTCAATCGAGTCATCTATGCTGAAGAGAAAGTATCCCCCAAAAGGAGCAGTGGAGAAGGGCTTGCTGCAGACTTAACTAACCATGGGCTGTTCTCCTTCTATAAAAACAATTGTCCCTTCTCCATGAATTCCCTGAGAAAGGCAATGAGCAGCAATGGAAATTTCCTGTCATTTTTGAAGCGTTTGGTTTATTTTCTCACCTTCTGTGTTTGGTGTTTCTGTTGCGCTTGATCCTGTCTGCAAGCTGTGACATAATCCTTCTAATCTTCTTCATCTCATTTATGTTGGCAACTTAAATGAGATTGTGGAATGTTCCAGGTGGGAATATGAAGGTTTTCCCTTTCTGTCACAATTCAGTTGTAAACACAACGTTAAGGGAAGGGGGTGTGAAATCCATACGTTAAGCACATAATGTGAGTTCCTCTGTAGGAATGTCTGAGTGGGCACAAATGGAACAACAGAAAAGGATCCTACTTTCAGGAAGCAAAATGATTTGGTTTTGAATGTTCCTAGCACTAGACCAAACCATCCAATTGTGTGAGTTTGATGAGACGTTACAATGGAATTATAGAATGTATCTGTGTGCTTCCCTCTGAGCCTGCAGCCCTTGCAGGGGAGAGAGTGGAACAGACAAAGAAGGACAAGATGAGAGGACATAGCCTCAGGCTCTGCCAGGGGAGGGTCAGGTTGGACATCAGGAGGAATTTCTTCATGGAAAAGGTGGTCAGGAATTGGAAGGTGCTGCCCAGGGAGATGGGTGGTGGAGTCCCCATCCCTGGAGGTGGCACTCAGTGCTCTGGGCTGGGTGACAAGGTGGGGATCAGGCACAGGTTGGATTGGACTTGATGATCCTGGTGGTCTTTTCCAATCTCACTGAATCTGGGAATAGAGGATTTGAAACAAGATGATCTTTGAGATGATCTGTGGTTCTATGATCTTATTAGCTGTTAAAGGTGTGTTGTGGCTGACAGATGGAGTCAGAAGATGAGGGCTTTGCTTATCAGACACTTAGAGGCATCTTGTTTAGTTGTAGTCTGGGTTTTTGCAAGTGCATTTTTTTGTGTGTGACTGTGCCATGGAAAGTGTGCTGGCTGTGCTCTGGGGGCTCTCCCCAGTGCTGCAGAGGCACTGGGGCAGTTTGCTGTCCATGTTTTGGGGTACACAGGGCAGGGCAGTGCCCCCTCAGCAGTATCAGGGTGTGATGGCTCTGAAACATCCAGTGCCAGGAGTATGTGCTCAGCAGTGAAGAACTGGAAAACCATTATTGTCCTCCTTCAGGAGTCACAAAGCTTGACCCTTTGGAGAAGCTGCTGTTTTTACAGCAAATGGAGGTTTAGGTTGGATATTAGGAAAAGTTTCTTCATGGAAAAGGTTGTCAAGCAATGGGACAGGCCCCTCAAGGGAGGGATGGAGTCAATATCCCTTGAGGGATTTAAAAGACATTTAGATGTGGCACTTGGGGACATGGCCTAATGGTGGCCTTGGCAGTGCTGGGGAAATAGTTGGACTCAGTGCTCTTTGAGGGCTTTTCCATCCTAAATGATTCTGTGCCTCTGTGGTGGAGCACAGATAGATGCAGGAATATTTTGAAACAAAGGTGGCCTTGCCCTTTCTCTGGCTGTGCCTCAGGCAGGGCAGAGGTGACAGTGGGAATGCAGCACGGGGTGTGCTGTGTCCCATCTCCAGAGATTTGTGTGCTCTTGAGCTCAACATGAGCAGCAAGGTGTTGCCTCCTGAGGCTTGGAGCAGCCAGTGTGGTCCAGGGTGGAAGTGTGTTTGATGCCCAGCAGGCCAGGGGAGCTGTTCATGAGGCTGAGTAGCAGCACTCAGATGCCTTTGTCAGGAAAAATGATGATCCAGCCCTCAGCATTCGAAGCCTGCAGCTGCTAAGCTTGTATTAAGTGGCTGGAGAATGTGTGCTGTGTGTTTTGCTCAGGGGAGGCAGGGCAGCTAGTGCATTTAGGGCTGCAATTAATAGTCCCCAGCAGCATTTCAGTGCTGCAGTTGCTGCAGAGGAATGTGTGGAGGCATTGTGTTGGTATTTTTAAAGTAAATCTTGCCTGAGGAGCAGACTGACAACGCTGGCTTTGGGTGGCCGGAAATGAGTGGCCCCAGGGCCATTAATCATTGAAAGTTGATTAATGTTCATCTTGTGGGTTCCTCCAGGAGCTGCTGAACTTAGAGGAGGAGGTTCTGCCCCTCTGCCCTGCCCAGGTGCGACCCCACCTGCAGAGCTGCCTCCAGCCCTGGGGTCCCAGCATAGGAAGGACCTGGAGCTCCTGCAGAGAGTCCAGAGGAGGCCCCAGGGTGATCAGAGGGATGGAGCAGCTCTGCTGGGAGAGCTGGGATTGTCCAGCCTGGAGAGGAGAAGCTTTGGGGTGACCTCATTGTGGCCTTCCAGTGCCTGAAGGGAGCTTACAGGAAAGATGGACAGAGGCAATTTCCAAGGGCCTGGAATGACAGGACAGGGGAATGGCTTGCCACTGACAGAGGGCAGGGTTAGGTGAGATACTGGGAAGAAATCCTCCTCTGTGAGGTTGGGCAGGGCTTGGAGGAACTTGGTCTATTGGAAGGTGTCTGTGTCCATGGCAGGGGCTGGGACAAGATGAGCTTTAAGGTCCCTTCCAGCCCAAATCATTCTGTGATTCCATGGAGAAAGATTTCTGTGTTTCTTCTTCAAATCTCAGAAGTTTCCTGATGTGTAAGGCAGAAGGGAGTGTTTAGGATTCCATGGATCTCTGATGGGGATGCAGTGTTTATTGGGATTCTGAAGCTTGGTTTGAACCCTGTAAATCCCTTGAATTCTGCTTCCCACCAAAACTGATCATGTCAGCAAGGGAAAAACCTCCAACTTCTGTTACAACACAGAGCCTGCAGTGTTACCAGTGAAGCACATCCACAGGCTGCTCCCTCAGCATCCTTTGTCACCACTGAGCAGTGCCAGGTACTTCAGGGAAGGAAAAGCTGTGTTGAGGACAAACTTGCAAAAAGGTGTAGGAGAACTTTCCTCCTGACACTGCTGGGTGGTGCTGGGCTGTGTGGGGTGTGGGAGGAGGAGGAAATGGGCACAATGCTGGTGTTTTACAAAATGGATCAGAATTAATTTTGGTGCTCAATAATTCAGGGAAAGACACCTTTGTGATAGAGGTGCTTCACTGGAAAAAGTCCTACCTGTAGCTGTTCCTTGGTGCAGTAAAATGCAGGAAAACACAAGTTAAAAACCCGAGCCTGGAAACATTCCTTGCTCCAGCTCCAAATGCAAAGGTTCACGTGCCATCCTGGTGAATGCCCATGTGTCTGGGCTGCCGTTGCTAAGGGAGAGGGAGTATTTGTTTTTAATTGGGTAATGTGCAGATGGCAAGGCAGAGCCTGCAGTGCAGCTGTGACCTTGGGGAGCTGTGGGGAGGCTGGGTCTGGCTTGGTGGAGGCACAGTTCTCCAGAAATCCCCCAAACACCAGTGTAAAGCCTTGCTTTGCATAGCAGGTTTTGGATGTCTGAATTTTTCAGTAATTCTGTAAGGGTGCCTCCTTCTTTGTGCCTGAGGAGGGAAGAGCAAAACACAAATCAGCCATCAAAGCTGAGGGTTTCTAAATGTTGTAAAATACAGCTCAATGTTCATACTTGGTAGGGATACAGTGTTCTGAAGGGACTGTAACTTGTCATAAAGGCAGGAAACTCCCCATCTCTCCTCTAGATTCTGTGATGAATCTGTTTTTCCAACTGCCCAGTGGCTCTGGGCAATAGATTGGGAAGATGTTTGTGCTAATGTCAGGAACTTCAGTGTTTGTGAAGAAGTTTTCTCCGTATTAGTGGTGTGAATTTTGTATCCCCATCTAGAGTACTTGTGTAAGCTTGGGGTAAATTCCCTGCTAACTGCCAGAAATTGGGAAATAATTCCTCATATCTGCTTCCCAGGTCATTGTGTTATACAAAATAGCTGCAGAATTAATTAATAACAGAAGTTTTATTGATCCAGTTTGTGTTGCTGAATTAGGTTGATGTTTTCCTGTTAATTCTTTTCTTTTTTTTTTTATCTACACAACTGCTGCCTGTCTCTGTGCCAGCTGCGAATCACGGTGTGGTCCTTGTGCACCAAGTCTGTGTCTTACATCAAGTACCCCAAAGCATGCCAGCAAGGTAAGTGTCACACACCTGGCTGGGAATCGTCCTTTAATGTGGCAGAAAAGGAAAATTACTTTAATGTGACGACATTTTTGGGTTTTCCCATTTTTGGGAACAGGGTCTGGTCCCATCCCTTTGAGCAGCACCTGCAGCCAGGTTGTGGTGTCTGAGTGAAGGATTCCAGCTGGTCCATGTGCCTGCTCTTCACATGTGCATCTGTGTTGTGTTTGCCTCTGAGGGATCCTTTAAGACATTAAATTATGCTGGACGTGCTCAATGAAAAACATTAATCCAAAGTGACTTTTGTCATCTTCTGCATATGGAAAGGCTGGAAAGGGAAGCTTGTGTCAGGGCTGTCAGGCCACATGGCTGTGGTGAGCAGTTTCCTGCCCAAGGCTTGTATCCCAGAGATGACAAAGACAATTATGTATTCCATGTAAAATCCAGGAGGATGGGGAGCAATGCCTGGGAGTTGGTGGGGACCTGATGGTTGCATAACTGATCCATTTAGCCAGGCTAAATGAAGTGGTTATTTGAAATCTGTTGGGTTTATATAACAACTGTCAATGGTTAGATGTGTTTTGAAGCTTGCTGGAGCTCTGCATCCTGAGAAATTGTACATTCCGAGCTTAAAAATTGCTGACACAATGAATCAGTAACACTGTGCTTTGCCTTGATTAATGTGACCTTCTGTGAAGAGATTCTGGCTCCTCTTTTAGTTCTGCTTTGAATTGGGAGTAACTGTGCCTCGCTGAAGACTCATCAGCTCTTGTGCCTTGTTGTCTGATTTCTGTTTAAGCCAGTTTTAATTAATCTGTCCCGTGGCAGGGGTGGCTTTCACCAAGGACGGGCGCTACATGGCCGTGGCGGAGCGACGCGACTGCAAGGATTTCATCAGCATCTTCGTGTGCAGAAACTGGCAGCTCCTCAGGGTGAGCTCTGCCTCTGCTCCCCCTCTGCTCTGGAGGTTACCTGCACATATTACACACTGCTCCATTAGAAACTGTGAGAGTAGCAAGTGCTTGGTACTTGGGACATGTGATATAAACTGTTCACACATGGGATCAGTCCATGGAGGGTGGCATTGGCCATGGGCTGGATCTTAGCAATTTAACCTCACAAAGAAGTTGTCTGTATCTTGTGTCACCTCTAATTTGGGAATTCTGAGTCTCACCAGAAGCTGAGAGAAAATTTGGGAAATACCCCTAAATGTTCCTGAGCTCTTCCCTAATGAACCTTGTAGTGGAAGCTGTGGCTGTCCCATCCCTGGAAGTGTCCAAGGCCAGGTTGGATGGAGCTTGGAGCAATCTGGGATAGTGGAAGGTGTCCCTGTCCATAGGATGAGATGAGCTGTAAGGTCCCTTGCAGCTCAGACTGTTCTGGGATTTTGTGATCCTGTACTGGGCTTTAAGACAAGGAATTAAGCTTCCTGGATTTTTGAGTGATTCAGTGTAACTAATTCAATTTTCTTATGAAATGCTGTTCATTTGAAGGTATAGAAACTTTTAGCTTTTCTGTGGAGGGGATCAAAGATCCACTGAATGCAGCGTGTATTACAAGAGAAAATATTTTTGTTGCTACTCTGGCATACAAAAAGCTCTTTTGTGTTTGTGGTAGCCCTTGAAAGGTTAAAACTGAACATTCTGTCAGCTTAGATGCAACAGGACTTGTTGACATATTTCACATGGTTTTGTGGTTTCTCTTTTGTGGGCAGCATTTTGACACTGAAACCCAGGATCTGTTTGGGATTGAATGGGCTCCCAATGGCTGTGTGCTGGCAGCGTGGGACACGTGCCTGGAGGTAAGAGGAAAAGCAGATTATTTTCTTGAAGAGCTCAAGCTGGTCTTTGGCCATCATGCATAAAGCAGTGACTAAAACAATTAATGTTTAAAATATTTCTTTTGATCATAAAAGGGTCTGAGTCCAGCTTTTGTTAAATATTACATTTGTGTTGGGGATGGGTGTCCTTGCAAGTGGATGTCGCTGTTCTTTAAACTTTCAATGACAGCAAATAATTTCTAATTTATCTTGCAAAAAAAAAAAAAAGTAAACATTGCAGAAGCTGCTATTGAAATAATGAAAGAATAATGGAAGAGTGTAAGAGTTTTCTCCAGCTTTACTGACATTGCACTGCACAGTGATTTTACAGTTACTGAAAGTACTCATCCAAAAAGAGCCCAACTAAGCCTCTTAACTCATAGATAAGAGACCATTTGTACCTTTGTATTTAATCTGCATGATAAACAGGCAGAGTTTGGCAGGATGATTTGCCTGCCTGTGGTTTTTAGCAGCATTGCTGGACTGGAGTGGCTCTGCTGTGTTTCAGTACAAGGTGCTGCTGTACTCCCTCGATGGGCGGCTGCTCTCCTCCTACCGTGCCTACGAGTGGCCCCTGGGCATCAAATCAATTGCCTGGAGTCCCAGCAGCCAGTTCCTGGCCATTGGCAGCTTTGATGAAAAGGTGAGAAGTGTTTCCTGCCTCTTTTATCTAAATCATTTGAAGAACTTTGCCCTAACAGTCTCCCCTTGCCACGCTTCCTGAGCCAGGTGCGTATCCTGAACCATGTGACGTGGAAGAAGATCACAGAGCTTGGGCATCCAGCAACCATTGCCAGCAAAAAGACTGTAAGTGTGGATCCCAAATCCATGGAGTCCTTAGCAGAGCTTGGGTGCAGCTGTTTGTATCTGAAAGATGCTGCTGAATCCATTTAATTCTGGAGACTTATTTTTTTTCCTGCTAGGGCTTGGGAAATTGCATGGCAACCTGGGAATGTAACAAAAATGTGGAAATCCTGTAAAATTTGATGGAATATGTGTCTATGATCAATTCTCTTGAGAAGTAATAGATTCTCAGATGCTCCTGTCACGTGCCAGTGTATTTTGGGTGTAGGTGGTGGCTGCATTTCAGATTTGGGTGTGCAGCCGATGGCAAACTGGAAAACTGAACAGGAGAGATTTGTCTCAGCTTTATACAATTCCTTTATACAATTCCTTTATACAACTTTAAACAGTGCTGGAACTGGATTGTGTTCAGGTTTTCCGTCCTGTGTGGACAGGCTCATCCAGCTCACCTAAAGGGCATTTCCTGGAACATCTGTCAGCATTGATTTTTATCCTTTATACCTGTACCTGCAAGGCCTGACAGATTCTGGGCTGTTGGCAGCAGGTGCAGAGCTGCTGTTCCCAAAATCCCGAGCTGATCTCATCCCTGGAGGTAATGAGAACAGTGTGTGGTGCTGTTTGCCATTGCAGAGGGACTGAACAGACCTCCTGGAAGAGTTTGTGTGTGGATTGTAAGCCTGCAATATTCACATGACTCTGCCTCTTAACCAGAAGCCAGGCACGAGCCATTAAAGCACCTCAGCAAAGCTTCTCACGGCTGAAAAATGCCTTAACTTCCAGTTAGGTGTAAAATATGTCATGGAAAACAAATGGAAATAGCTCTCTTAATCTCCACTACACAGACAGGAATTGCAGTTGCTGTGTTTTATCCTGGTGCTTGTGTTCAGGAATATGTTGCAGGCACACTAAAATATTTTTGCTATTTTTCCTTCTGCAGTGCTGCACTTTGTTTGTGACAGAATCAGATTAAAGATTTTTGGTTGTAAAAATGAGATTCATGTTCCTGCTGTAGTGAGGATGATTTAATTTGCTGTCAGAAATAATGAACGAGGTGCACTCCCTGGGGCTTGTTCTCTGGAGTGTTTTTCCTGATCATGGTTCCAAATGGCCCATGATTCACTGGGAATACTGGATTCCAGATCTGCCTGCTGAGGCCCTTTCCTCTATTGATGAACCAGGGGATCCTGAGGTATACTAAATGTGCAAATGAGCCAGTGGGATGTGGGTATTTGGTAACAGCCCATGTTCAAACTCTCCGAGGCCCTTCTGTAGAGCTCTCACTTGTTTCTTTGTAGATTGTGTATAAAGAAGTGGAGAAATCCCCAACTGTTGGCACAGAGAGACTTTCTTTCCCTCCAACAAGAGCATTGGCTAGTTCTCTCTTCAGCACACAGAGTAAATGTAAGCCAAAGTTTACTCAAAACCAGACACTTGAGTTTGCCTTGGGAAGTCTTTAAATAAACATTGTAGGTGAACTCTGCCCCTTGGAGACTGGAACAGATCCTCTGGCTGTTCTCTAGGGCAGTAAAAATCAGTCTCAGTCTTTGTGGCACTGTAAATCACCTTTGGTTAACAGTGTTTGAAATACTAGTTAAAAGGTAGTAGAAAAATTAATCTCTCCTCATTTTCCTGATTTAATCTCAGTCTTGCCTGAATTTCCAGCCTTTCCTTTTCTGTAGGAGGGCAGGAATAGTAGTAGGGTGGCTGTGTGAAGATGTAGTATCTCAAAGCAATTGAAATTTTGATTGGAACATCTTGGAGAAGAGTAAAATATGGTCCTATCACTTCAGAGATGAGGGGTTTTAACAGTTGGGTGTAAATGCATTGTCCATCCAGGCTCACTTAGTGAAATACTTTTATTTCCTGTTGCAGATGACATTTGCCAAGTGCCAGTTTCTTTACACTACATCAAACCAGTTGCTGACAGGGCAAATCCCAAAGTGGGAGTTGGGATGTTGGCCTTCAGTGCAGATAACTGTTTCCTGGCAACCAAAAATGGTGAGTTCCGACTGCCCTGCCTTAGAGGGAAACCATGTGGGGCATGTGGGGGTTTCCTTAGCAGAAATGATCCTTTGCACTATAAAAAGAGTCATGGCCCTGTAAAATCAGCTCCGTTGTGAGATAATAACTACAGAGGAATCCCAGCCTGTCTTGTAGTGTGTGTTAACTGTTGTGAGCTGCCAGAACTGCTGATCAGGGCATGAACTCAGCCTTGGCTCTGTGTTTAATGAAAATAGTGGGGTTTTATATTTCTTCAAGTTTGTGTGAGCACACTGTATTGAAAATGAAACAAATCTTCCCACTTACAGCCTGGGTCTCTTAAAAGGCAGAACTCTGCACAACCTATAGCAGGAGGAATTCTGACTTCCTGAATAGTGAAAGTCATGGAATTAATGTTCCATTTTCCCCTTTGCTCCTGAGGACTGTTTGTGCCTGGATGCCAAAGCTCTGGGTCAGGTGCAAAACCCATCAGACAGACAAATGTGATAAAAGCCAGGGAAGGACTGGGAGATGGACTAGGTCACTTTTACCTTTTTTTGCAATATTTCCAAAGCTGAATATTTCCTGAAGGCTCTGCTTGGCAAAACTCAAGTGGTGCTAACCCTGGGGTGTACCTAAAGGTTTATGTCGTACAAATTCGTTTGTTCCTGTGCATTTAGAAAAACCACGCGTGATCCTTTTATCCTCCAGCTATCACACAATTGCTGCTTCCTCTGCAGATAACATTCCCAATGCTGTGTGGATCTGGGACATCAGGAAGCTGAAGCTGGCAGTGGTGTTGGAGCAGCTGTGCACGATCCAGTGCTTCCAGTGGGACCCGTGCCAGCCCCGCCTGGCTGTGTGCACGGGCAGCAGCAGAGTGTACCTGTGGTCCCCAGCTGGCTGTGTCGTCGTGCAGGTGCCTGGGGAAGGTGAGCAGCAGCTGCCACAACCTCTCAGCAACTGCTCAGTTGTTGGAACCCTGGGTGCTGAGAATTTCAGACTTTCTGTGCTGACAGGCGCTGACCCCCAAGAGAAAACTGCATTTGACCTGAGGCCATGGAGAATCTTCCAAAATTGAATGATAGAACTGGGATTGTGGGTGTGGAGTTTGAATAGAAGTGTGTAATATCACAGGGTGGAAAACTTAAGAGTTTAAGGTTTTAGAATATAGTGATATATATAAAGCAGGATGGATGTTTTAGGGTGGAGGCTAGTCCTTCTTCTCCTTCACCTTCTCCTTCACCTTCTTCTTTGGGTGGTTTTGTGTAATTGGATAAAAAAGTCTGCATTGCAAGCCACGGGTGGTTGGTTATTGAGTTAAAAGTAAAAATAATTTAGGTGTCATTTCTTAATTGGACAGTTTATCCTTAAAAGGCCTTGTAGAGAGAGAGATACAGCTCTATTTTTAGTTTGTTAGAGTGCTGTAGAACTCAGTTTGTGAGACTGTAACATAGATAAGAACTAATAAACATCTGAGTCCCAACAAGAAATACCATCTCACACATTTAATCCTGACCTTGGCAGAAAAGAAGCAAAGAATCTGGACTCGGTGAAAAATGTTATTCCATTTATAAACTGATCTGAGTGTTATCCTGGAAATAGCTCAGGTGTGTTCTTGGAGCTGTTTAAAAATGGTGTTTTCACCCTCAGGAAAAGAGGAGCTCATAAAGAGACACAGGAAATGTCTCAGGGACAGCATGGGGCCAGCAGGGATTTGTGTGGCTGATTCCAGCTGCCTTTTCCTCCAGCAGGAGGATGGGCTGCCAGCTCCTTGCTGACACTCTGATCTCTTCCTACAGGTGACTTCCAGATCATGGCTCTCTCCTGGCATTCCAGTGGGGACTCCATGCTGCTCCTGAGTAAGGACCACTTCTGTGTGTGTTACTTGGAAAGAGAAGAGGTAAAATAAAAGAACTAAAATGCATTAAAACTGCTCCCAAGTCTGAGGAAGAAAGAGGAAAGGAGTGAAAACCTGTTGCCCAGTCTGAAGTGTTTGTATTTATAAGTTATTTATTTGATGGAGCTCCAAGCTCAGTGTGTGAAATACTGTGACTGCATTTGAATGAAGTGATGTAGCAAGTGAAATGTAAGGAATGAGTGTCTATTGCAAGAAAACCTGAATATTGAGGCAGTTGATCTTTTTCAACTCTGAACCCTTATTTTCTAAAACTGTAGCTCTGTGTATATATAATGTATAGCTATTATTTAAATTTTCTATTTCCAATAAATATTTTGATAGTTACAAACTATAAACCTGCACCTCTGCACTTGAAAGTCTGTTTCAGTGTGATCAGTGATGTGATGATGTAGTGATGTATCCCAGCTCAAGGAAACTGTTACTTGCACACAAATAATTTTGGGTGACAGTAACTGTGCTTGGGCCACCATGGATTTATTACACGGAATCTTTGCCAGAGGGATCACAATTTGACACTTCAAGATGCTGAATTGGAATCTGAATGCTGAATCAGGTAACTGAAATGGGAATTTTTGTCCCAACTCTGGTGCCAAATAGGAGTGGATGGTTTGGCAGGGAAGGAGCAGCTGGATATCCTTCCTTGTTTTCCCCTCTGTCCTTCCAAGGAGGGAACTTCTTGTTGAGGAATTTACTGGATGTTTTTTGTTGTGTTACCTAATTTCACAGCCTCAGTCTCCAGAAAATGAAGAACCAATACCAAGTAAGAGTTAAATTTAACTTTACTGCAAGGTTAATGAAAATTGAATAGGTAACGTAGAAAATACATGGAGAAGCTTGGAAAGCTGGAGTCAGGACCAGCTGCAACAGGAGTTTTACAAACACTCACCTACATTAGGATCAAAAAAACCCCACCACTGTGGCACAGTGTTCATCCAGCTCTGATGAAAGGGCATGGAGAGAAGGTCATGCACAAGGAAAAAGCTTGTTAGAGTCACCTCCTGAGCAATTACAGCTGTAATCTCTTGGGCTGCTTCTGAATTTCATCCCTGGATGAGAGGTTCAGTGCAGGAATGTATGAACCAAGGCTGACACACAGTGCTGAAAGTTTTCTGTCTCCATTAAAAAGTCCTGGCCCAAACTAGAGTAGATTTAAGAAAAATGGTTAAGAGTATCAATCTAACCAAAATAGAATTCCTTTTCAGTTCTACAAAGAACAGCTTTGAAGGCAAACGTGTTTGTGAGGCTTTTGGCAATGTTCTCTCACAACAGTCTTTATTCTGTGGCTGCAGCAAAGAAACAGAAGTAGAGAGGAAGTTCCGGTAGGTTCTTAGAGGGATTTTTACAAGAAGCTCAGAAATGCATATTGAGTTCACAAACTGCTGCTGAGCAGGTGGAACAGTGCAGCTTTAGCAAAAGCTAGCAAATACTGTTAAAGACTGACTGACAGCTTTGAAAATTCCTAACAGGCATTAATCAGAGCACTGAGATCATGGTGATTGGAACAGCAATTCCTCTTGAACAACACAAAGCAGTCCCAAGCACAGGACAGGATTTGACACAGTACACAGGGACACAGCAGGGCCGTGGCACAAAGGTTCTGCTGTGCTCTGGGGGTTCAGCAGGTTCCAATGGCACTTGATGGACTGGGAAGAGCAGGCACTGGGACACAACACCATGGCTCATTCACCCTGCAGAAGGACCAGTGAGGGCTGTAAATCAGGTACAAAATACAAGGCTGACACCACCCTGTGTCTGCTTCAAATCCAGCCTGTGCATTCCCCAAACAACCTGGGAACTGTCCTACAACATCCCCCTTTCCTTTCCTTTTCCTTTTCTTCCCCTGGCAACTTTGCTTTATCACGTGCTCTGCCCTCAGCACCCTCTCCCCAGGGCACCACCACCAGCAACTCACTTGCCCTTGAACAGGTGACACACAAGGGGGTTTAAAATCCAATTTTGCCTCTTGTCATGGAGTAGCCCAGCTTGGCCTCGTTGTTGATGAAGGACATCAGCCCCAGGTAGGTCTCGATGAGGATGGGCCGCTCCAGCACCAACACCCCGTTAGTGCTTCCTGGCACTGGGCCCTCCTTGTGGGCTTTCTTCACAGCCTGGATCAGCTGTGTTTGAAAGTTTTCCAGCTGGAAGAAAAGAAATCACCTTGCTTTGGCATTGTTTTACAAACTGTTAAGCAGCTGCTGATAGGGAATGGTGGAGGATTAGCATTAGAGCTGTAGCTGTCAGGGCTCTATGGGCTGTGATAGTCACAGTCTGATATTTAACCGCAATGATTCAGTTAATTTCACACAGGACACTGCTGATGTGTGACTTAAACAGGGTAAAGATTTATCAGTGACCAGGTGTTTATTTCTGACTGTGGTTCTGCCCTGATCACTGATGTGTTATGCTTAATAGTGTTCTAATTTTAGGCAGACCTTCAGAGGGAAGCACCTATTAGAAAAAGAACAGAGAACCACCTTGGTGAAGGTGTTCAGTGAGCAATTAAACTGTTAATTAGCTGGCAGTCCTAGATGAAAAGTCCATCAGCCTGTCAGGTAAGTAAGAGCAGAAACAGCCAAGATCCATTTGCTTTTGGGTTTTACAGGACTCTGCACCCTTGTAAGTTTTGGCTTCTGTGTTTCAGCCAGTTAGGGGTGGCTGGCAAAAGTGGGCAGTGGGGCCACCTTGCAAGTCAAAATTTGGAGACTGAGGAGGTGAAGCTCCCAGTTCCACCTCTGATGTAACTGATTTTGTTTGATTAATTGATGTATTGTCCAAGTTGTGTCTACCCTATGAGCTCAATAAGCTGCCTGGAGCAGCTCCTTACCCGGCACAGGGACGAGATCTTCTCGTCAGCATCTGCCATGGGGTGCTCGGTGAAGGTCACGTAGGGGATGTTGGTGGACCAGGGGTTCCACCTGTTGATGAAGGAAGCTCGGCTTTGCTTGTCCCACTGGATGCGGATACCGACACCTTCCCTCCTGACAGTGCAGAATGAACAGGGTAAAACTCGGCTTTGAGCAGGGTTAACTAAAAATGTTCTGTCTGAAAAAGACCTACTGGGAACCAGAAGCTATCTTGAAATACAAGTGATAGGAAATTTTACTGTAGGCAAGAAATGCAATACTTCAGGCCCTGGAACGTGCAAAGGGACATTCTTATGAGCTGAGAGCAAAAAGGTGAAGCACCTGGGACACCCTGGCCATCCTTCACAGCCTGTGACAGTCCCTGTGCACAGGGGACCTGCCAGTCACAGCTTTCTACTCATGCTGAGATGGTGTTACTATTACTTACTGCATTATGTAATGGTGATGCATTTCTGCTCCCAAATCTACTCCTCTTATCTCGAAAGTCCTTGAGCAACTTGCTGTTAGTGCAACTACTCAGCACCCCAGCAAACCAGCAGCTACCCTGAGGACTTTAGTAAAGCTTCAGGAATTGTTTGCAAAGTTAAGCAAACAAAAGGAAGAATTCTCACACCATTCCCGTGGCCAGGCTGACAGCGCAATCTGTTCCAAATAACCTGTGCCTGTGGCTGCTTACTTGTTGAGAGATTTGGGTGGGAACACAAACTCCCCCACGGAGATGGTGTCCACAGCACTGAGGGCAATCCTGGTCACATGCTGGCACTGCAGGCTGATGAAGTTGTACTTGCAGACCAGGAGGGACCAGTCTGTGATGAGGACAAGACGCTCCTTCTCGTTGTTCCAGTGATCGATTCTGGGGAGAGAACACCACTGAGCTTTAAGTGGTTTTGACTCCTGGCTAGGAACACTCAAGAGCTTGGCAGAAAGGAGAATTGCTAAGGAGAACAAATCTGAAGTCTTGGTGATGCTGTATTTTCTGTCACTTTGCTTTGTATCTGCAAGGCCAGTGCAGGGCTGAGGGTCTGTGCCCTGCTGCACACACGAGTCTTTGGGTCAGTTTGTTAAAGCTGTGCCCGTGCTTTACTGCAGGAGCGGGTTCTGTGTGGGACTGGATTTTGTAAAGGGTTAACTGGGGAGCGTTGATCTGGAGCTGGAGGGCTGGGTTATAAAGAAATAATGCAATAATGATGGCTGCAGCCAGCCTGGGCCATTCCGGCCTTGTGCACGCGTTAATATTCCCCAGGTTTAACCCAGAACAGCGCCGTGGGCTGCGCGGCTCCGGACCAACCCCGCGGGGCCGAGGCTGCCCTGGCTCTCCTCCCCACCTCCCGCAGCGCCCGTCCCATCCCTCCGCGGAACTCACTCTGTGAGCAGCCACACGCTCTGCACCTCCCCATCCTCGGCGGGCAGCACGACCACCCGGATCTCGCTCACCGCCTGCTCGATGGTTCCGGGCTGCGGGGGGAGAAGGCAGAGGTCAGGGCGTGCGGGCGGGAGCCGCGGCCGCCCCCGCCGCCCTCCCGGCGCGCACCCGGAACACGAAGTACTGGCGCAGGCGGCCGGCGCGGCCCGCGGTNCGCCGGGCGGGCGCTCGGAGCCTTCCGGGGCGGAGCGGAGCGGGCGGAGCGGCCGCGGTCGCCTCTCGCTCCGCGCCGGGCCGGGAGGCGGCACTGCAGCCCCGGCCGGGATGCTCGGCCGGTACCCGGCGAGATACGGGATGAGGGATGAGGGACACGGCGGCGCTCCCCGCTCCGCTGGCCCTGCTATCGGGTCACACAGCGACGGCTGCCGGGACCGTCGCCATCGCACACCTGGGGCTGTACAAAGCGGTGCGTGCTGTCACTATCGCTGACAGAGCTGATTAGGTACCAGGTACCATCACTGTTACTTGGCCAGGGCTGTGTCACGTGTTGTCATCATCGTACATGGGTTGTACAAGGTGCAGTCACCATCACACAGCAGAGCTATACCAGGCGGTGGCTGCTGTCACTATTGCCTGCTCAGAGCTGGGTTAGGTACCAGATGCCATCACTGTCACACTGGGGCTGCACCAGGTACAGGGCACTGCCACCATCATAAACCTGGAGCTGTACCAGGTGGTGGGTGCTTCACCATCCCCTGCCCAGAGCTGTATCAGGTACCAGGTGTCGTTGCTGTCACACGCCTGGAGCTGTATGAGGTCCCAGGTGCCACCATGGTTGCACACCCAGAGGTGTATGAGGCCTGTCTCAGCCCTGCTGTGGATTTTCAGGGCTAAGACAAGAACCCACACACATCACACAATGTACAGTGGGAGGGCCTGAGCTCAGCCAAAATGATGCTCTGCTCTGCCCAGGTGGTCTGGGCAAGACTCTCATATACCCACAAAGGAACAAGATGTGTGGGTCTACAGAGTTCAGGCACAGCTGCTGTGAAGCAGATCTGGGTGCAAGATCCTTAAATATGATCAGGACAGAGCTCAGGAAGGTACCAGAGGAGGGTGGGATAGGGACAGGATTGTGCATGGAGAGCCCTGGCGTCCATATCACATCCAGCACATTGATAGCAAAGATTAAATAATGCTGGGGAATGAATGGCATGTTAATGTTTCAGTTTCTGTGGTCTCTGGCATGACTGCAGATATTATCATCAGTATTTATGGAACTGTATCAAATCTTGGACCACTTTCAGGGCTGTTTTACACGGAGCCAGAGGATGACATCCTCGGCGGGCGGCTGTGCTGGGAAATGATATAAAATTGAAAACATACTAAATTGACTTCACAGACAGGGTAGGGTTTCAGATATCTGTCTTTCACATGTGTCCCATGAATCCCCCCTGCTCACATGGGCTTTTTTAGATGGGAAACCTCACTACTGGCTTTAAAGGGACTTTAGAAGGACTGCAGAGCTGAGCTTGTGCTGGGTCACTCCTCAAAATACAGCTTTTCCCGTTGGACTTTCCCCTTCTCCCTGCAGGCAGCCTGGCCGGGGTGGCTGTGGCTGGAAGAGTGGCCACACCAGGCCAGTCGGGACCCTGCAGCGCGTTGTGTCCCACCTGTGTGACAGCCAGGATTGTCACCTGGGGCAATGTGGCAGCTGTGGCTGGAGCGATCAATCCCCATCCTTGGCCTCGAGCCGTGTCCTGGAGAGGGAGCCCGACTCCCGGCTCTGCCCAGTCCCTGCCCACGGGGAGGAATCCCTGGAAGTCTAACTGGGAGCAGCCTGTTTCCTACTGTAAGAAAGTTCTAACTTTTTAATCCCAGATAGAAAAAGAGAGGCCTGGATTTATTGTATCCTGGAGCTCTCTCTGTTGTTATAAAACATCTTTATGTAGCTGCCTTTCTTCTCAAGGAAGAATGAATGATGTTTTCTTCCCATCCGTTAGGCTTGGCTGATATTTTACTGCTAAGTGGAAGCATTAACCCCCCTCACCTGCTCTTTTCTCTTACTCGAGGATTTATGGCACTGCTGTGACCTTGGGAGGGTTCTGGTGTAAGGAGCAGCTGCTTCAGTTTTTTCCAAGAGCCAGCAGCTTTTGGGCATGGCCCTTGGGGACTTTAGTCTTGATTAATGGTTGTCCTTCAGCCACAAAATATGTCCATGAAACTATCCCAGCCTTCCTCCTTCTTATCCTGCTTCTCTGATGGAAATCAGCACCTGCCCCAGGCCAAGTGAGCTCTGGAGGGCCTTGGGGCAGCTCAGAGGTCCCCAGCTGCTGCTCTGGTTTCTCCTGGCCCTTGGGGAGGGTTTGCTAGCAGGTGCTTGAGATGTTTAGTGCAGCATCCCTGCTCTCCTCCTCCCCATCCTGCTGTGCCAGCTGCTGCCAGCAGAATTTCCTTGGGAAGCAATCAATTTTGTTATCTGTTGGAGTGTGTGGGGAAGAGTGAATCTCTGTGGGATGTTTTTCCAGCTTCTGGGAAAGGGATTTGGGCTGGTGCGTCCGCACACAGCCTTGGGTAGTGCAGAAGAGCTGCGTGTGGAGAAGCAGCCCCGAAGCACCGCTGCTCCATCCCTCCATCCTCCCCCTCCTCTGCTCGGGGCTGGGCACAGCTCGTGGGAGGGATTTCTGACTGACAGCGAGGAAAGAGGCAAGAGAGCATGTGAGGGAAAGGAGCCGGACCTGGGAAAGGCAGGGGGAAGTTTTGTTAGTCCCCTGACCCGCAGGGAAGCTGCTCTGCTGCGTGTGTGTGCGGGAGGAAGGCGCGGAGCTGGGGCAGGAGGATGCCTGCACCTCTGTGGATGGAGGGAAGGATCACCCTGCCTGCTTCGGGAAGAGCCCCTGCGAGGTGAGATTCTCCTGCCAGAAGAGCACCCCTCCTTTCTCCTTCCCCTTGCCAAGGGCTGGATTTCAAAGTGCCTTGGGAAGGGGATCGCAGCTCCGGAGCAGCTCAGCCCACATGGGGCTGCTCTGCTGGGCACAACCCAGGTCTTGTGAGCCCCCAGGTCCTCGAGCTTTGTCAGGAAGCAAATCCCAGGAGGAAAAGTCACTTCAGTGCATTTCACTGCGAGCAAACGGGCATGAGAAGCCGGGTTTGGTTCGGGGAAAAATCCAGCTGCAACCTGCACTGTAATTTCTAATGGAATGAAGAAAGTCGCTGAGCGGAACCCGAGAGGGAGGAAGCATCCAGGAACGATAAATCCGCTCTCTTCCTACGAGGACTCCCCTGTTCTCCCATAGCTTGGTCCTCTGCAAGGACAGACACTGGCACGTTGGGAGCAGGAGCCTGTGGGGAGGAGGCTGCACACGGGATTCCCGGGATAACCGCTGGAAGCACCTGGAGGGAGAGGAGCAGCTGCGATGGAGTTTCCTGCCGTGGCACTGTCACTCATCGTGGCGCTGCGAATGTCTCCGCTGGCTGCTGGCAGCAAACTGCAGCCCCACATGTGAGTAGGAAGAAAAGAGCTCCGGAGGGGTTTTGTCGGGCAGGGAATGGAAAAGCAGGAGGCAAATGCAGTGTTTTCAAATCAGAGAGTGAAGGGGCAGCGGGGAGCAAGCTGTTGTGGGTTTCTTTATTTACTATTAGATGTGCAGAAAAGGTGAATAGAAAATTGAAAATGTGGATAGTGTTTTCTTGTAGGAGGGAACTCCTTGGTTTAGCTGAAACTTGTCTGAGTGCAAGAGATGATTCCTGTGTGAATACTTTGCCCTTTCTTCCAAGACCTGCTGCTTTTATTTCACTTCACAAATCTTTCTTATTCTACGTTCCTCCCCGCCCGCTGCTGTTACTCCAGCAGCACGTAGGCTGCTCTTTTTAATTGCATTTTACAGTTACAGTTTGGTGTTAATCATTTGGCTGCTCTGGAAAACTTCCTTGCAAATTTGGCCTCCTGCCAGAAGATGGTCTCTCAGAGCCAGGGGATCACTGTAATTCCCTTTGTCCATGGTGTGGGGTGCAGACTGCAAGCCGCCCTCCCCGAGGGGTTTAATTCTTTACCAAAAAGCGTGTCCTTTAGAAGATAAAGGTTTTGGAAGAAGCAGCTTTTTCTCCCCACGTCAGGGTTTTGTGCTCCTGCCCTGACAGTTACTTTCAGGACTTCTTGGACGGGGCATTGGAGCAGAGCCCTGTGCCAGCACGCCGGGGTTGGAATTGAGCAGCCTGGAGAAGTCGGATGCCAGCTGTGACCCCTAAGCTTCACCACGTCCAAATGACTTATTTTCACTTTTTTTTTAATAGAAAGTATCTCTAAGAAAACTCTGGCTCCTATTGGAAGCAGCAGAAGCAGCCCCAAATACCAAGTGGCTCATGGAGTCAGGGANCCCCCTGTGGGTCAGGGTGGTGGCACAGTCCCATCCCATGGGGGCTCAGCCCTCCTGCAGTGCCAGCTGTGGTTCTGCTGGAGCAGGGGTCCTGGACAAGGGTGGACTTTTCCTCTGAAGCTCCAGGGCTGCTGGAGATGGGCCTGGTCATTCTCTGGGAATGCAGGGCAGAAGAAAGCTGCTCCTCTGGGAATGCAGTGGGCAAAGGCTGCTGGGGTGTTCCAGGGGCAGATTGTATCCAGGTAGGAATGCTTGGCTCCTCCCCTGGGCGGAGCATCTCCCCATGGGATGATGGAATTTGATCAGCCATGCAGGGACACTCAGTGGCCATGAACAGAAGGTATCTCCCAGGATATCTTAATAGATGAAGCAAAATATACATTTCTGTTTATAATATGACATATATTAGAAACAGCCAGTAAAGAGACGAAGCAAAAGATAAAAGGAGTGAGAGAATCCCCCGGGGTAACTGGGACGGGGTCTCAGGGAAGGGGTGGGACCCGTTGGAGAGAGGGAGCCAAGGGTTTTCTTGGCACAATCCACTGGGAAAGCGGGATAAAAAGTGGATATTATTTATAAAATAATATATATGTCATTATATATATGAACTATAATAAATAAAAACAATGTATATATACTCAAGGTGTAAACCCTGAGTTTGAGGGAGGATTGGTTGTGGAAGAGATAAAGAAAACTGCCTAATTAACAGAAGGTAACTGCCTCACCTCTAGCAGATGATGATAGAATACACACCCAGCTAAACCTGAGACACCCCCTGCATCCCTCTGGATCCCCTGCATTCCTGACTCCCCTGCATTTCTCTGTTCCAGGCCAAATGTGTGTGGGGAGCAGGAACTAGGGGTCCTGGGGCTGCAGCAGCCCCTCACAGCTGTGACCCCCTGCATCCCTCTGGATCCCCTGCATTCCTGACTCCCCTGCATTTCTCTGTTCCAGGCCAAATGTGTGTGGGGAGCAGGAACTAGGGGTCCTGGGGCTGCAGCAGCCCCTCACAGCTGTGACCCCCTGCATCCCTCTGGATCCCCTGCATTCCTGACTCCCCTGCATTTCTCTGTTCCAGGCCAAATGTGTGTGGGGAGCAGGAACTAGGGGTCCTGGGGCTGCAGCAGCCCCTCACAGCTGTGACCCCCTGCATCCCTCTGGATCC
>VYZP01011725.1:0-39172 GCA_013400635.1 Hypocryptadius cinnamomeus | reverse complement strand
AAAGGCTGTTTTTTAATTGTTCTCCTTTAATAAAAGAACACCAAAAAAAAAAATCCTTCCTAGTTCAACTTAGTCTTTCTTAATAGTCTTACTGCTTTTTGTGAAACATTAACCAAGATATTTAAAGTTAAATACAAAGAACGATTCCTTTCTGTCCTTCCAAGATGAAATTTTGCACTNGATTCCTTTCTGTCCTTCCAAGATGAAATTTTGCACTGCATGCTGGCCCCTCTAACATTACCAAAGGTTTGTACGTAGGATGACTGCAGTGCATGGAGAGAACACAGCAACAAGGCCTAATGGGCTGCCTGTAACCCAGCTGTCTCTTTACATTTTGTGTGTGCTGCAGTGAGGATTCAGTGCCTTCAGCCATTCAGGAACTGCCCAGCTGTGCAAAAAACAAAACACATTTAGCACATTTGAGGCAAATTATTCTTGCAAATTTCATATTGCCAAACAGAGCAAGAAGACAAGGCAAGCAAGACCTAGCTAGGCTGTGGTTTTAATTATCTGCACAAACCTGGAATTGTAACCACGAATTCTGACCAAAGAATTATATTGAATGACTAACTGTAATGAATGTGATTATTCTCCTACAACCTGGATCTGGACCTTTCACAGTGCTTCTGCCTATCTCAGAGGCCGTTCTTCATTTATGTCTTTGGGAAACTTGTAGGAACACCTTCATGACAGCCATGAGGAATAAAGACTTCCATACCATGACCCCCTCAGGCAGGGGTGGTCCTCTCCCATACTTCATCTACCAGGAAAATGGCACCTCTCCCCAATCTTCCGTACAACCCACATTCCAGTTTGCATCATCACCTCCTCAGCATAGCTTGACACAGAACTCTTTGCCAGGGCTTGGATTCCTCAGCAAAAACCTCTAAAGCATTCCAAAAACCTGAGCCAATAAAACATCTCATTCCTTTCTCTAAAACATTCCCAGCATGAGCCCATGGAGAAGAGATAAGAAAAAGCTGCCACTGCAAGACAACACTTAGATACCCAGGCTTACAAGCTCCTTCCTTCCACACAGGAGTCCTCAGCGTTACTAGCTGGCAATATTTCCTCTTAGTGCTCCCAGATTCATGAGGTGGTTGAGCATATCCAGGAAGGCATCCTTTTACAAAAAAGTCTTCTTTTGCTTGCTAGCTCATGTTGCTGTCTATTGCATAAGCTGTGAGCAGTCCTAAAGATTTATACATCAACATGAAATGTCAGATCTTTGATTTTATTTCTTCATTACAGAACTCTTTTATACCACTTCAGAAACCCTGCTTTGTCCTTACCTTCTCATTTGTTCTCTGGAGGAAACTATCTGCTCCCTGTGAGATAATTCTCTGTGCAATTTATTTGGCCTACAAGGTGAGCGTGCTCCATAGACTACTCCTTGCAGAATAACACCCCTTCAGCATCTTGCGTAAAAGCTACACAGCACCTCCATTTTACCTTGCTTTTTTTCTTTTTTCTCTCCTGATTTAATACTCCTCCAAGTGTTTTCCTAAAGTACTCTTGATAAATTACTTGTGCTAATTCAGTGATCCAATTGCTGACAGAGAATGAGGTGGTCTCCTGGCTAACTTACCAAATGCTGATCTTGCACATACACTACAACTTCTAACTGTGAGCCAAGATATCTGCTGACAGGTGGTAACTCCTCCAGGATCTGCTCTCCTACGACCTGCTGAGTTGTTTTCTTGGCTTATTCATTTATTCCCTAAAGAAAGAAATAGGATCCCTCATAACTCTTGCTTGTTAAGCCTGGCTCATGTGTGCTCTGACTTTGGCCAGGAACCATGTGGTTGGAGGATTTATATGAAGTGGAAAGGTTGTGATACCAGTAAGAATTCCACATGACCTATCAGCTGTGATTTATAGGTCCCTACAATGACCTAAAAATATTTTGAATGGTTATATTTTTTCAGCCCGTGCTTGGCATTAGAAAGCAATGCTTTTTCAGGTGATGCAAGAATGCCTTCAGACCTGGGCAGTGCAGAAAAAGGTTTTTTATAGTAATTATCCATTTCTGTAAGTTGTGCACTGTAATACTACCACGACAAGTCCTGGCAAAGTGTTATCTGCCTTATATTTCTGCTCAAATTTTTGTCTTTAATTAGCATTACTGCAGGTACACTGCTTAAAATAATACACTCCTAGGGCACATCATTCATCAAATACATGGTATATATTTTCTCATCCTTCCCTCTCACTTTGGTCCCATTGTGTGTTGGAAATTTGGTGGTGGTCTCCTACATTCTTGAACACCTGGAAAGCTTGTCAGATGCCCCCCTCTCCTAAGAGTGAGCTGATCACTACACTATTGATAGCTGACTGCTTTCTGCACGGCCTCTCATCCCCAAAACGCAGCAAGAGAAAGAGAATACAGAACAAACACAATCCTGCAGCAGTTACAGGCCCAGAACCCACCCAAATACCCTGTTCTGCAGGGTTTTTTTATTAAACCTCCATGAAACAATACAGAATTCTGGGCAGAAGGACTAGAATGCACGTCTGCCTCTCCTTTCCCTTTCATAAACAGTGCTCTACCTGTTAGGCGGCACCTTTTCCTTCCTGTCATACAATGTTAATTCAGTGAAGGATATAGCAGAGGGCAAAGCAAACAAGCAGTAAAACACTCTGACAGCAATCATTTTTGGTAAATCATGTAACTCTGGAGCTGCCACACAGCAAGCCTCAGAAATACCCTCAGCCTGCTGCTTAACCAAGCATTCTCTTTCCCATGCCACTCCAGAGGCCATGCAGGAATCGGGAGTGCTTCTCCCTGTGCCAGTTACAGCAACCAACTGGTGCTGCTATGCTGCTGGAAAAATACAATTGGAGCAGAACACCATAGCATTTATATTCCCTTCTCATCCCTGTTCTTCTATCCCATAAAAAAACCACATTCCTAACCAAACACAACATTACAGTCAGGAAGATAATTTTTTCATAATGCAGCATAAAACACAAAATCTAACTTTCTAATAAAAGTATATTTACTTTCAGTTTTTCATGCTCTTCTGTTAATAAAGTATGCACACACACACACACACACACACACTCATACACAAAAGTGCTTATCTATTTTAGCTCTACTACAGCTGATAAATTTGTGCAGTAGTGAGGGTACTTTCTGTCTTCCAGATTTTCAGGGCATAACATGGACTTTTCAAAAGATCAAAGCAATTAAGAAAGAAATGAGTGTATAAAACTAGCTTCAAAATTGTCTCAGTCCTCCTGCTGTTCCTGGCAGTTTTTATGTGACTTCCCCTGCTTTCTCCTTTATACATCTCTGTTCACAGAATGAAGAACTACAGCCACACACAGGGTTTTCTCAAGAAAGGTTTCAACATAGTATAGATAAGAGTTTTCCATCTGTATAAATTACATACAAGTTTTTTTTAATCTCCACTGAGAATTACTTTTATATTAGATTATCAAAGAAGATATTCCCACTCTACCTGGACTCTGATTTGAATTTGATTTGTGTTGCAACTGTAGTAAATTAAGTTACTGCACCTAGCAGAGCTGGAACTGATAGCATTCACTCTCATAAAATCTCATAAAAAGTATGAATTAGATATAGTCCTTCACAGAGATCTGTCTTCTTCTGCTAGCATGTGGAAGAAACTTTCAGATGTATTGAAAATGTTCCTTTTTGAATTGATTAAGATCTGTAGACCATATTCAGATCCTATAGGTTGTGGCAAACTAACTCATTACTTTATGAGATGAGATTTTTATGGACCTAGGAGTTACAAACAGAAGCTCAAGTGAACCCTGGCTAATGGTTTTCTGGAGCTCACTCTCAGTTTCTTTAAATGTTTTGAATATAGAAGTAACTATATTATATTTTACTTATCCCACTAGGCTTTTAAATGCCAGGAGAACTCTATTATTGTGAAAAAGTTTCACTCAGGAAGTTTGGGATCTATCCAGAAGCTGCTGAAATTGGTGAAAATCATCTGCACTATTTTGACACACAGATCGGATTTCATGTGGGTATAGAAACATGTTGATGGATGTTACAGAAGATGATCCTTTGCCACACAGAGCTGCTGTCTCCTTTGTTTTAAGGAAAGGAGGAGATCAAATATTTTCCTTTATTTTAAACACACCTGGACACACTGAGCCTTACTGGTTTCATAGATTCATTTTTCCAAAATAGTCAAGGAACCAACCAGAGATCTTCTAGCATGTTTGGAAAACAAAATTTCTCAGCTAACATACACTAAAAGCTTTGGCAATGTTAAGAACTCGTTCTTTGCACATCAGAGTTATTTCCCATGCTTAAGTATTAGTCAAGAATTTTAAAAACACGACAGTTCTAGGTCTGTTTTTATGATTCTTTGTGGTCCATTAAAAATAGGGTTTAGGAGCAAAGCAAAATTCTCACAAACAAACTTAGACACATTACAGGAACACTGCAGCATGTAGAGACTCAAAATATCACATATACTCTTTCAGTTTTGTTATTTTCTCCATTAGAATTTCTTCTAAAGAATGTTTCCTAAAACCCTCAGGACTGCTCAGTCTGGTTTATGGTCAATTCATACCTGATGGATTCATCACAATCAGAATTTTGGCATAATTTCACCAGTGAACTCTCTGAAGTTGTACCAGTGTACACCAAAGTAAAATGTGCTTTCAGATCACTTGTGATACAAAGTAACCAATTAACAGTGGACGCCCTTTACTAGATAATTGTGAAAAGAGGCAATTGCTGCTTGCTTTGGTGAAGGGGTTTTGTATTTGTTTGTCTGTTTTATTGCTTTTGCTTTTGTAGATGACAGTGACAGGAGGAAAAGATGGCTATAACGGCAAAGGTACCTGAATTGTCCTCACACTTACAAAAGTGCAGTCACTCCAAGCAGTGCTGTGCCAGTCTGCAGGCTCAGGGCTGCTGATCCTGGGTGGCAGGCAACCACTGGGGTGAATTCCAGTGAATATGGGCAAAAGTCATACACTTTGTGCTGCTCTGAAAGAGCTGTAGCCAGTGCAGTGCCTGAGTGCAGGTGTCTCCTGACAGTTCTGTCATGCCCTTGAGTCTGTTCCCCTCGTCTCCCCCCACGGCAGGCTGAGCATCCTCTCCCAGGAGTGCACTGCTGCAGACTTGCTCCACTGGCTGGGCTGCCTACAGGAAAGGCAACACCTGTCTATGCTTAGTAGGACACTGGACTAACATCATCATTTTTAGGGAAATTTTAAAAACCCACTACAAAACACCTTTCATTAGGTTAAATTGCTTTTCTTCGACCTTGGACTCCTGACATATTTTTTGGAATACCATGTACTTCTTGATCTTAAGACTGAATTTCCTTTCTGTTACGATTGCCAATACAGCATTTATAAACAAAATATCTGTTGAAACAACTCATTATGGTAGAGGGTCTGAAACACTGACTTTTACACTACTACATGCAAAGAGTGAAAGTAAATCACTGTAGGAAAAATAATAAGATATTTTGGAGTTCTGAAAACATGAATGGAGGTGATCTTTTATCTCTTCTGTTCTGATTATGCTATAAAAGAGCATTATTTACTTTTGATAAAGACCACAGATGTTGATAGACACTGAATTAGCCTAAAACACAATAAAAAGTAGTTCATAATTTAGATTCAGACTTTGAACTCTGCTGTCAAAACTTACATAACACAAGATGCAAAGAACAAAATGTTAGAAAAATGTCCTGTAGGAATGAAAGCATTCAAGATGCCCTGAGAGCTTTACTCTGGTCAATATTGCCATGCCTTGCTTTATAAATCTTGTCTTATCTGTACTGCAAACTGTGAACAAGTGAGGGCTCAGCCTGGATCCCACTCACAGTCTACCCCAAACAGGACAGAAGAAAAAGGTTTGTCCTTTGTGTGTGGTCCACACAACTGACACTCAAAGGAAAGGACAAACACTCAAATGTGCTGATATGGAATCTAAATTACTAAGCTCACTAAACTTTTCAGCTCTGCAAAGCTCAATAGCAAATGTAAAAGAAATGTGGACAGCACCAGCAATGGAAATGTGAATCAGCAGCAAGATGGTTGTTTCTTTTTCAGAATGGAAAGTAAGTGCCTGATGATAAAAACTGCTAAAATCAACTTTATTGGTCTTCCAATCTTTGGAAGGAAGTAACCATGCTTGGTTTGCGGGGTTACAACTAAGATACCAAAATATTTTTAAATAAAAATAGGAGTCTTAGAGACTGTTAGACCATCACAACAAATTTATATTTATTTTATTTGTGTTTAATTGTACGCAATATTTTTCTATTTATATGCTTATATAAATTTAGATTGCTAACGACAGCCTCCACAAATAAAAAGCCAAATCTAGGGACTACCTGCTCTATCAAATTCCTACGCTCTACCTCCCTCCTGCAGACGCTACTTCTCGCCTGGCCAGTGGCCGTAAGCCACCAGAGGGAGCCTGCACAACTTCGCAAACTGCACAGGCACAGGGAGAGTGACAAAAGGAAAACCGGCTGAGTTGTTCCTGTGGATCCTGAAGAGGACAGCTGAAGTCTTCCCAGGTTCCTCTGAAACCTTTCACATAGAACCCAGGCTTCATGGGGCATTATTTTGCTGTTTCAATGTGGAAAAGATAGGAAGCTGTTCAAAGTGAATGAAGACAGTGAAAAAGGTTGCAGTAATCATGTAGAAAAGGGCACCATAAACAACTAACTATTTCAGCTTTATATAAAATTAGTAAAACAGGAAAAGAATAATTTATAGTATTAATTCCATCCCATTTCTTCTTCTGTTCTGTCTACGTAGGGCCTAATCTTCCTACACTGGAAGAGACTTCAGAAAAGGAATTCTCTCACTTGTCATCAGCACAGTATGGGTAGAATGAATAAAAAACAAGGCAATGGACTCGGTACTTGTAATTCTCCAAATATTTGATATTGCTTCAAAAATGTCTTTATTAATTAAAAATACTTTTAATTATTCTAAAAATAAGAAAACTGAACACAGCTTAATAACACATTCACAACTTTCACCATCCACTGATCAATGGATGCTTTTTTGAAGAAGATTTGTCCTTTGAATACCTTGCATTTACAGTCATAGCATTCTAAATGCATTCAGTAATTTCTTTTCAAGCAGCCCTGTGAAATGCCAGGTTGATGTTTATGAAAGTGGTAAGATTTATGGAGTGCTCTTTCAGAACAAATTAGAAATTTCCTGTGATGACTTTATTGGAAAAAGATCAAAGAAACATCTCTCTAATAGTATTGATGGTTGTTACGACGGTAACTTTGTATTTTCCTGCAGAACACAGGAATGAAGAAACATCAAAAGGGAAGTGACGAAAGGGAGCAAGAGATGAAGGATGGGAGGGAAATGAGAGCAGAAGGCCACTGACCGGAAATCATGTGCAGTGGTAAAAGAGGAAACAGAAAGCACAATGTGTACGTGAGATGCCTGCAATTCAGCTCTCTTGAATTTAACCTATTACACAACATCCATCTGTGAAACTATTGGTGGCCACTAACACCTGACGAGAGAGGCATGTAGCCTTCCTGAATTGCGACTTGACAGCCAATACAACCATTCTTATTGACTGTGACAGAGCAGTATGGATAGATGGCCATGTATCCCCTCCCTGCACACCAGAGAGCAACTGAGCTCATTAGAGGCCTACATCCAGGCTACAATTTCTTCTCAAATCAGTAACTGTTGGATGTATGGCAAAAGTCAAAAGATAAATGTGTTGAGTCTGACAGTTAGTGGGAACAAAAGATCTATCCTACAGTCAAGTGTTTTCACTCACCCTTGACTCCAGCTACTCCTAGGCTGCCGTAAAAAGTGTTTGCTTACTCTATTTTATAAATCCTCATGACCTTTATGTATCTTTTCCAACGTCCTCCTACGCTATAAATGCCTCGGATAATTGGAAAAATTGCTACAGGCTGTAAAAAATTAAAAGGCTTCTCCCCCTCTGAAGAAATAGTCATTATGATTGGGGCAGTTTTCAAATTAAAAGTTTCAATCTGTTGAGTAACTATAATTTCAAGCATATTTCTTCCATTTCCCACCAGCTACAACATCAAAGATTGGCAGAAAAAGAGCAAAGAAGCTTCAATTAAAAAAAAAGGTCCAATAATGTCTCATCTTAACCACAGAACATCTCTTGTGCCATGTCTAGAACAGCCTCAGTTTAATTGCTTCTGCAACATTGCCAACTTGTTGCATTACTGGAAAATATTCACAGTATTCAATAAATTTTTCTTATGGGTCAAATATTGCAGTCCATAAAGCCAAGGAGGATCATAGTTTTCACTTCTCAAGAAACTGAAGCTTCTGCATGGTGCAATTCTGACTTGCCTCTAAAAGCATCCAGGATTGGAGAAGAAAGGAATTAGAAAGACTCAAACAGACCTTATGTACTTTAAGTTTCATGTGATTCTTCTGGGCCACGCACAAGCTGTGGGCTCCCTCTCTGGCTGTTTGATTTCCTGATGATTTTCATATTTCATTATTGGAGGTGGTGGTGCTGTACTGACATGTTTTACCCAAAGCAATCCAGGATTTGGAGCCTCCGAGGGGTAGCAAACACCACACAAAGGATTTCTTATCTTTTTTCCATCTGACTTTTCTGTTGGACATTTCAAGTGGCCATGTTACTAAAAAACTTTACAGAAAACAAAGAATGCTTTTTGCTAAGCATTTTGGTTGCTGCATTGGAAGACCTTATATTGCTCAGATCAAAAGATTTGACTCAGACAAGTCAGTGGTATCTTTGGTTCTCACTCTCCTAATCCAAGCAATAAAATAACTTTGAAGGCAGTAAAGGAGGTATTTTCAGGGCCCCAAGCCATGTGAACACAAGCCTGTGTTTTTGAGATCTGACATCATGGCCACTTTACAGTGAGACATTCATATCTCTTCACCCAGATGATGCTTCTTTGCACATTTAGTGTGTTTTGCAGGGTCCTTCTGTTCTCTCCCTTGCACTTAAACACTGAAATGTTGTGTCACTGTGCCCCACATAACACAATATAAGTGATGCTCTGTACCCACCTGCCATCAACCCATTTAAATAAAGAGCAGAAATTTACAAACAGGAAAAAATGGCAATAGGTTAATTAAAAAACTTAAAAGCTCGGAACCTAAATTTAAAATTTTTGTTTCCTGCAATGTTTAAATGATCAGATTATCTCTTAAGACTTGTACTAGTTTCACATTGCAAATTGTACTGGTGCTCTGGACTCAGGTTGGAGTTTGGAACTCTCAAAGTTTGAGAGAGTTTTCAAGTTTAAACATTTCACACTACTTGTGACCCAAGTATTTCAGTGTACTGGTATGTTTTGATATATCAAATTGTATGTGCATGTATTTTTTAATATTTATACAAGAATGTCTGTCTGAGATGAAATGTTTTGTTGATAGAAACACCTGCTGGGATCTATTACAACATACTAATAATGGGAACTGTCTGCTGTACTTAAAAAATAAAGGATTTTCCCTACAGTTGAACTGAAATGAAAGGGGGCAGAATATGGTCTCCCTGAGCAAGGAGGTAACTCAGCAAAGGAGATGCATGTGTGTCTTTCATGAAGGTATCACTTTTCTTTCCAAATATAAAGTAACAGTTTTGGATGTGGGAAGGAGTGATGTGTCTATTCATTTAAAAATATGGCCAATATTTATAGCATTCATATTTTCTCATTTTTAGATCTCTACTTAAACATAATTGTCTACCATATCCGTAATTATAACTGCCTAACCCAAACTTATTTTCCTCTTCAATTTTTAGAGGATAAACAGAAGAGGCACACAAAATCATTACATGTAACCAAACATCCTGTGTGCATAAACGTACAGCACATCTATGCAGTATCCACAGATATACATAAATCTATGTATATGGTGTTGACAATTTATGAGAAACAAAATAAATACATAAAGCTACTTAGAAGGGCTCAATTCAAACACCAAAGCACCTCTAATGTACTTCAGTTTTGAGCCCTGATTTTATTTAATCAAAAATATATAGGAGGAAAACAATCTCTTACAAGGGTCTACAACACTTTCCAGGTATTGTCCAATCATGAGTGGTTCAGATACAAAATAGGTAAGATGTGTGGTGTGACATGAGTTTAGATGGCAAGAAATGCACCAAATTATTCATGATCAGCATAGCAATGAAAGCATAATAAACACCTGCCACTAAAACTATTGTTCTACAAACACCATTTATCCTACACTATTGTTTCAAAAATGTTTTAGAGAAGTGTATATAAATAAATATATGTATACATGTCTGTGGATAAGCTTTTTTAATACATACATACACAAACATACATTTTTATATTATGAAATTTAATTTGTCATCCTTCTATATGAATACATATAAGTTGTCAGTGGACTTGGTTAACTACATAGGTTTCAAAAGTAGAGAAAAGAAAAAGTA
Source organism: Hypocryptadius cinnamomeus (assembly GCA_013400635.1). Taxonomy (NCBI): domain Eukaryota; kingdom Metazoa; phylum Chordata; class Aves; order Passeriformes; family Zosteropidae; genus Hypocryptadius; species Hypocryptadius cinnamomeus. Next base: position 28,755 of record VYZP01011725.1, on the reverse strand, counting down.
GAGAAGTAGAATGATCAATAAAGCAAAATTCCAGAAAGAACAGCTGTCTGGAATACAAGTATGCCATTGTTTTTAGGTTCACTATTGTCTGGCTTTTTAAGCTAAATCTTTCATCTCTAGTTGCTTTAGTCAAACACAGGGAAAAAGACATTGCACCATAGCTTCCACCTACACTGTCTACCTCAACAATAATTACTATTCTTTCTCTTAAAACAGCACTGGCCACAACCACAGCCAAAAACCATATGACTAAATGTCTCCTCAGTGTGCACCATAATTCTAATTCTGGTGATAAAATCCTGGCTTTGAGGATTTAAAATAGACCGTATTGCATACAGTTGCTGAGCATTATGTCTCATCTTCCACATTCTGCACAAGCATAATGGGTGAAAGGGCTCAGAGGAACAATTGTTATTTTTCTCTATCATAAATGTCAGCAACTGACTGTTTTCATTGTGTAGCTTTTATTGCATTACTTGCTTGGTGTCCAATAATCCCTACGAGCCATGATGCTGGAGTTTCACATCCCTGAGCAACTTTCACACAACCCACACACCACTCAGCATCCTGATGCCACGATAGTTATTTCCAAAAAAACTGTTTTGAAACAGTCTATTTAAAAGGCAAGGCCCACAGAATTGCTCCATGCTAACAGAAAGACCAGCACAATTTATTCTGGAGCGAGGGAACATGACAGGAAAGTCAGCATTGCCTGAATCCTTTGATTTTGTATTTGCACATGCACCATATAACTGCACGTGACAGAAAATAGCATAAATTGCTCATAGGATGGGTGGGTGAGAAATATGGCCCCACTACAAGATTAGACATACATGTATATACTCCTGCATGTAGGAACATGATAAAAGAAGGTGTGATGTATTACTGATAAGGGGGAATAATGAATGTCTGTTGTCCCCTGAAGCACAGAAAAGCAGGAAGGAGAGGCACCGTAAGCCTGTATTTGACTTTTGTACATCCAGTCCAGAACATTGTCCCTGGCAATAGTTGGAATCAGAAATTTTGAAACAAAAGTGACAGATACCATCCATTGTCTAGATCTAAAGTCTTGTCCTAAGTTCAGTATCCCAGATTCAATGTCATTTCCAAAGTTTTTATTTCTAAGTACTATAACTTCAGATGTGTTTCCATCAGCTTTCAGATCTGCATAATTTTTGACCTCGATGACACTCTAGCTAGAAGCTGCATGAGAAGTATTTAATGAAAGTCACTTTGCTGACCTATGACTCAGAGGGGTAGCTCTGAATCACTGTGCCTCTGAGGGTTACTCACAGGGTATGACAAGGACAGCTTCTGGCAACACGGGCTTCCCAGAACCTGGAAATAGAAAAACCTCAGATGTTTCCTCTGCCCTACAGTGCCACATCCATTTTCACTCTGACGTAGCCCCTGCCCTTTTCCCTGAGCTGGTCATACACTCATGCCCTGGTGCACCAGGACTTGCTCTGACCCTGCACGCAGCAACGCCTGCCGTGCTCAGGGTAGGTCAACACTGCAGCCACAACCTCCCAGTTTCTCTAAAAGGCGTCAGAAGGAGGCAGCAGTCAAGAAGGAGTAAAGAAGGCAGAGGGGAGAAGAGTAGTGAGGGATGGAGACAACTATTGTGCTTCATCTTTGGAAGCTCTGGAAATCCTGCAGGCTTTGCCTGGTTGGGGTCCCCCTGTTGTCAACCACTGCAAAGCAGCCAAACATGGGTCAGTTGTGGGTCAAAGCTACAAGTCCATTCAAGCAGCATTACAGGGTGATCACATTGCTCTGATTATGCTGACTGCAAGGGCAGCCTGCCATCAGCATAAACCACAACAGTCACTGCTGAATCAGCTCCTTCTCTGAGGAAAATGAAGCTAAGAAACCTATAAATCCCAGCAGCTACCCCATTACAGTCCAAGAGAGTCACACAAGCTTTCTTCCCCAACTCCTTCCTTCCATTTTCATTTAGTCAGCAATGAAATGCAGGGAGATTATTCATTGGAAAAGAACTCATTCAAATACTAACATGACGGCTGGTTGGTAGCTGGGCTCTGATTCATAAACAAGATGTTTGCATTTAAGGAAGGCATTAATAAGGCAGCTACTTCCAAGCACAGGAGTATTCAATGGGGGGAAAATTGTTTGGCTCATCAGCAGATGGCACCTACTTTACCTTCTTATCACTAAAAGAAAATAAATGGTTGTTACTCTTACTGCCTGAGATGAGTAATAATTAGACATCAATTTTTATTCTAACTTATCATGTATGCACATCGGGAAGTTGAGTCTTGCTGTGCTAATTCCTCCAGAACTTTGGAAATTTTGCTTAAGGAAGCTGTGACAATATCTGGCCTGTGAGACAATAAACACCTCAGATCTGTACAGGTTCTAAAGGTGGTCTGTTCCTCAGAGAATGATTTCTCTGTTCCCAGCACATAAGCTATAGGATGAATGAAGCTCTCATTTTAGTCTGGGGTTTGTATCTTGCATTTATCTTCATTTGTATTGCCTGACTTTTGCATGAGATTTATAGCCCAGCTGTGCAACAGTCCCAGCATGAAGCATTCTGTCAGTAAAAATGAAGAGCTACATGAACATGTATTTACAGCAGCAGTTACAACTGATTCATAGAATGTAAACAAACACAAAACCATCTGTAGTCCTCCATGTAAAACTAGTTAAAAAATAAAGTACAGAATTGGGCAGACACATTCTGATTGCTGTTAAATTTGTGATTGTAGACATATGCCAGATATTAGCTTTTATTCAGTTTTGCCTTACACAACAAAGGCTATTTGTTCAAATTCAAGGCTCTAGCACATCTTTAGATTACAAGAAACAAGCAATGGACATTCTTCATGTTCACTCTTCAGTGTGGGTCTACCATCACTAGCCAACATCTCAACAGTCTATGATAGGCTGTTTCCAGTTTAATTTAAAAGGAATTGATGCTAATATGGCTTGCTGTGATTATGTGCTTTGTTACATATCTCTTTGATTTTATTTTAGAAGCTTAGCTATTAAGAGTACCCAGCAACTTTGAACATCTTCATCAGTCTCCCTCTAAACTTGTGATTCAGAATGACTCTAGGAGGCAACTACAACACCCATCAAACAAGATTAAAAATTCTTGCAAGGAGAGAGGATGGGAAGACAGAGTGAAGGACAGAAAGACAGATTTCCTAGTGCAAACTGGGTCTTGTGGGAAATGACATAATTTAGGCAAAGCATGCGACAAATATTTCTTCATATTATTTTGTGTGTGCAAAGGAAACTAAAACATCACCTTCTTTCTTGTTCACGTCTCCTCTTCACAAAGCAGAACACCTCCTGTCCACTTTAATAGCAGAAGGTTCTGGCCATTTTGTGTACCAAAATGCTACCCATAAACAAGAAAATGGTAGCATTTTATTGCATTCTGCCTGGGTTATACAGTCCCCAACACTAAAATATGTTCTCCAGTGGCCTAGATATCAGGGTGTAGATGAAGATCTTCAGTTTTTAATTAATAATACATAGTGCAGAATCTGAAAGGCTATCTATAATTTATGTATCAGTGTCTCAAAAGCAGTCATTCATACATTATATATTCAGACAGAAAATTATCATGCTTTTATTTTCCAATAAAAAGTGTAAGATGTTACTATGTACCCTCCAAAATGGAACAGTGCTACTCAGAGCTTTATAGCTCTCAAAAATGCCAGGTTCCACTGGGTTCTCTTTGCTACAAGAGGCTAAAGGTGTAAAAGCATTACTCACTGAGCATCTCTCCCTCTCTTCTACTGGGCTTTTAAAAATGATCAGGCCACCACTTGGATAAGTGCTAATTTACCCACAGAGTACACAGAGGGGTAGAATGTGAGAAAAATAAGTTTATCGAAATGGAAGGATATTTTTTAACAAGAAGGGGTTTCCAAGCTAGACTTAAGAAAAACTGATTATGGTAATATACCACAAGGGCTCTATAAAATAGATGGCCAAAAAAGTAATTTTTAAAATACAAATATATGCAAAGCTATTGCATATAAAGCATGTTGAATATTAACAGTCATTCTCATCATGCTGTCCTATTTTCCAAGCACCCACCTACTCATGGGCACTTCAAAAAGGAAAAATAAAAAAATGCTTACTGTATATGCCAAACATGCAACTTTTTAAAGTTGCTTTCAATGCTATAGGCTATATTTTCTGCCTATATTTTTCTCCCTAACTGCAAAGCTAAAAAAAATCCTGTATTTTCTCCCTCTCTCTATCAAGCCACAAAGCCTAAAATAGTGATATCAGGGTACAGGGTGCAAAGAAAGCCAGTCTCAGACACCTCGGTCTTTGCACTTTTACGTGCAAAGCGAAGTAGACAAGATGCCAGCAGGATCCAATGAGCCCTCCCTCCTGCCTCAGGTGCTGGAGAAGTCATTTGTGGAAGGCTGGAAGTTCCAGTAGTCTGACAGACCATCTGGACTCTTCCTTTGCAAGACAGAGGGAGATGACTCATATTTACAATTGCTTTGATGCAGCTCCACCAGAGTGGATGTAGCACCAATGAAAGTACAACTGATTTTTTGCAGACTTGCCTCTCTTCCATGTTCTACACTCCTAAAAAACTATTTGCTTTTTTCCCCCTTGGAAGTACTGAAAACAATCCAGCCTCAACAGAGAATCAGAGTGACTGAAATTAGAAATATTTTCCAATATCACAAAGGCAAGGAGATGATAAACCAATATTTGTGATGCATCTGGATATGTGATGATTTGTATGTAGTGATACTGTGAGGTAGGAGATCAGAATTCAAAAGACAACGTTCAACAAAGTGAGAAAAGGTGTATCAACCCACACAGAAAGGAGGTATAAAATTAAATTTTTTAAAATATGAATTTAAAGTTACAATCTGAACTTTATTACCTTTGACCAATATTATTTTGGAGAAAACAAACAGTTCAGTGTGACCTACAAGCAAACAATCTAGAAGAGAAACATAAATTCTTGAGATTCACACACTTCACTTTCCTTTATGAAGTGACAGAATGGCTTGGGTTGAAAGAGTCCTTAAAGATCATATTGTTCATGCCTTGGACAGGGACATCTTCCGCTAGACCAGATTGTTCAAAGCCCCATCCAACCTGGCCTGGGAAATCCCAACATCCAGTAAAAACATTTTGAAGATTAGAAGGAAAAATTTTCAGCTGGGCAGGAAGAATCCTACTGTGACCCAAATGTCACCATCTGTAAGACAATGTAACCTTGAGAAGACATTGCTTCTTTCTCATTGTAAAAGCATGCCGGAAGGGACAGTCCATTTCCAGTCACCTGTGCCACATAAACTGCCAGAGCTATTGATGGATTTAAGGTGGATACAGCGGCCTCCACTGGTACAGGAACACACACATTTTTTCACTGCTCCACAGCTACAGGCAGTACAAGTCATTTTGGCAGCAGGAAGATGCAAAAAAAGCAAGTCTGAATGGCTGCAGAGCACCATTAAACATCCAGAATACACTATTTGGACTGAAGACAGTACAGCTCAATTTTAAATACCAGCTTAGCCTCTTTAGCTGCATGTAGTTTGGCTGCTGAGTTGTCCAGGAACATAATAGGTAATGATCATTAATTACAATTTAACAGTAATGGATTGAGCAAGAGGGCCTGCTGGTTTGGTGTTGAAGAATCCTGAGACCAGCTTGAACAAACTATCTCAAATCACAACATCACAATTCCAAGAAAGGTACTTCCTGACTGAGGCAAACAGCAGCAGGGATATGCAGGCACTGAAATGGGAGTCAGAAGTGTCGTGCAGAAGAAACCAAAGACATGGTAACAATTCTTCCAGCAATAAAACATCTTTTGCTGAGCAGACATGACAACACATAATCTAATGTGTATGACTGACAGTCAATCACTTTATACTGTAAAAGACCAGTCACACTTTTTCACTTCAGGGATTTCTTGTATTCCTCCCTAAGGCGTGTGACGACCCTTCCCTTAGGTGGGGACAGCCCTCAAGGCTAGCTCTCCAGCCTGAGCAAAGAGATTTGCCCACAGACATTGGTGTGGGTCAGTAACATCAATCTCTACTTGATAAGCTAGCTCTGATAATATTAAGTAAAAAGTGCACTATATTAGTTTTATTGTGTAGTTAATAATTCTGATTACAGCCTTTTGTTCTTTTGCTTTTTACATTTTGCAATTTTACCTTTATTCTCTTCTTTTTTACCAAATCATTATCATTACCAATCTAAAATAAAGCACTCAATTTATTCATTTTGAATACCCATGTTTGGTTTGCCATCATTAATCCTGAAGGACAAAGCCATATAAAGGCTTAATTACACCTCCAGAATCCCTTAGCCAAAAACTATGTCTGAAGCAGCTCCCATTCAGTTCCCTGACACTGACACTGCTTAGTTGGTTGGCCATGTGTACAGGATGCACACACGTGTACTGCAACAGTACAGACAGGAGTATGGAATCAACCCTGCTAGCCAGATATGCCAGCAAAATCTGGGACAGTGACCACATTTCAAGAGCAATCCTATCCAAAAGCTACTAAATTCAGCCTCTATCCATATGATTCAGTGTCATGACTCCAGGAAAGACATCAACAGCATCACCAGCAAAGTGCTCTGCAGAATCTGGACCAAGTGATTTTTGGGGCTAGAAGACATCAGCTATGCCCCAATCTTTTCTTCACAAGTTTTTCTGTTCTAGTGTTTTAAAGAACCATTCCATATATGTTCATTAGCATAATTCCTCCTCTCAAATCCTTCCCCAATTTCAGGTTTCCTTACAAACAAATCTGATCTTTTAAGTCTGGCTTGGTAATCTCAGTTTATGTTTGAAGTGTTTCACTCCTTTCTTCCATTTCTTTGTTTAAGGACTGGCTTCAGTTTCTTCAGATTGGTAAAGTCAGAAGGAAGAAAAAAGAAGCAGAGAAAACAAAAATCTACTTTATCACATTTATCAGCCATTCTAAAAAATATATTTTAAAAAGGCCTGTGAAACCTCAAGCCTTCTAGACCAGGCAAATATGAAAAAGAACTATATTTTAGCAAGTAGTTAACTGCAGGCAAATGGCAATGCAATATATGCTGAAATTGCTTCTGCAGTAGGAACTGTTGGATTTTCTCATTAATTGAAAAGCAAAATATTGGCAAATTAAACTGTAATTTCAGCAAAGTTCTCTTAGGTCACATGGTCTATTTTGCCTGTTCTGCCAAGACTGAGCTGTTATTTTGAAATATTTTCTACAACCTGTTTTTTGAGTAACTCCAATTAAAAAGTGGTAAGATCATTTCAGTGGAAGGTTCTTTATCATTCATTCGCCACATGACAAATGTCTTTGAAGACTACCAAAAAGTACTTAAACTTCGTGGTATTAGAAATATTCCTTAATAGACATATTATTTTTTCCATACTGTTTCAGTTGTTTCTGAAAATTAATTTTAATTAACTTGAAGAATAATGACTATAATCTGGACTAAATTAATTCTATAGTCAATGGTTAAGATATGAGCATTACTGAAGTAACAGGCAGAGGCCATAAATCAACATTGTTTTAACAAAGCATTGCATTACAACAATTACACTTTGAAAAGTAACAAATAGTTCTCCACAAATAAAATGCCAAGACTGCATAATGTTGTATCACTACTGGGAAGAAAAATAGGTCACCTTAGTCTCTCAGGCACAGGTGATCAATAAGAGGCGAGTGCTGACTATTGGTCAGGCGATATATATCACCTTTGCTCTGGTGTCATTATTGGGTATTTCTCTTTGCATTCCCAAACATCAAAGTCAATACCTCACTGGTTTTACATCTACACATGTTGCTACCATCCCATTGAGTTGTCTTAAATTTGTCCTTCACTGTTTGCCCCTTGCTACTTTCCAAGAATGCAATTCAAGCATTGCCTTCCTCTATCTTCCAGACCATTCTTAACAATTAGTTTCAGAGACGAGACAAGCATTACTCTGGTGTGACTCAGGCAGTCACTACTTTGCTAGAAATGCTGGCAAATCTTTTATTAACTTGAAAAAAAAGATTACAATATGAGAAAATAAGAAGAAAGAGTAATGCATAGGAAGGTATGCCCATGGATGTTGAGGAGAGTGAAAAGAGGATAAACTTGACTTGGACTGGCCAAGAATACAGCCCAAAGACTGAGTAATCTAGATCTAACAAGTCCAGTATATATGCATCCAGCAATGCTTCCACTGCTGTTGGGGGCTGAACTAAACTCAAGAAACATTTATTGTCTTCCTGGTCATTCCTTTGTCTGTGAGTTGCATGTGGCAAGACAAGCCAGCAGTTCAATTATGACCAAGCTCTACTTATAATCCATAAACCACTCTGTTTTCTACTTAGTCAATTCAATATACATTTTTCTAACATCCTGCTGGGTACTGCATCAAGTTATTTATTAGTGGTGTAGTTCTTCAATACAGATTTTCAAATAGAGGTATAAAACAACCCTGATGGCAGACATTAAGAATTCATATTTACCAACAATTACTGTAAGACATACAAGACACATCAGGTATTACCCTTCTAAGTGTGTAAAAGCATCTTGCTATATAGCATTATATTGGAGCATTAACTTTCTTATGTTGTAAACAGCATTTGAACTGGTTTCTAACCACATGATTAATTCAGTTTATTATCACTGAAGGCTTAAATGTGGCAACCCCAATAAACAGATTTTTGTTAAGCAAAATCTTGAGGATTAATGTGACTTGTACATGCATTCCAAAGCTTAAATCACAGTAACAGGTAATTAGACATGAAATTATATTCCATAGATGGGGGAGTGGGGAGGGAAGAATTTATTTCTGCTCTCTGTTATACCTGTAAAAAACTTTTTAAAAAACCCACACATGTATAATGTATCTAAAGTTTTTTCAAAACTACCTAACACTGTTGTAACCACCAAAGATGCTATGGGAGGAAACAGCTTTTTTTTATACATACAGGAATGAAATTAAAGAATGACACAAATCATTTTCATTACATACTGGCAGTGCTTTTATATTCCAGGCCACCTATTTTATATTCTCTTATGCTTCATCTGTGTCATTAACCAATTTAATCATAATGGTACTAAAGAAAGAAGATATTAGATTTGTCTCACTTGACCCATTTTTTTCTTAACTGAGAGTGTTACTGTGTACAGTAACATTTTCTCTTAGAATCATGTTCTGTCCTAGATCTGCTTTATTTTCATTTTAGTGCATGTGAAATTAAATAAGAAAATGAAGGTCTCAAACACAATTTTCTTTCTTTCTTGAATGCTACCATACAAGCTGAGAAACACTCTATTCTTTTCTGTATCTTCATAAGATTTAACCAATATTTAGAAATATATCACATACTTAGTTTTTCCTTTTTTCCACTAGACGAGAAGAGTGGACACTCAGCTAACTTCATGTTAATTCTTGCAGTAACATCGAACATCAAAATGCAGTAGCTGTGTGCATGTGCAGAAAACCTAAGATGACTACACAGCATGAATCTAAACTACATGCAAACTCCTGCTAAAATACAAAAACTGACTATATCATCTGACATGCAATATTTCCAACTGATTATTTTAGCAATTATAGCAATATTGTCTGCATTGTAGCATAGCCTAGCAATATTGTCAGTGGATTTTACAATGAAACCTACAAGTAAAATTAAGTTAGTAATCAACACTGAATAAAGCTTTCAAAACCATTTCAAGCTCTTTAACAGAAAAAAGGCTTTTCAAACCTTAGCAGACCTGTGGAAAACAAATATGTAAGAGAAATTATAATGGCAATGTATTGAATGTTAATTATATCCAAAGGAAAAACCAGCATTCCAACAGTAGCAGAATGCTCACAAAGGGAAAAACAAAGGCAGTATTAGAAAGAAATTAGTTTTGACAAGATCAGTGAGAACTTGAAGCTAAAAAGCATTACAGAAGTATATAATTGTCCCCAAGTTAGTGTTATGAATCTAGGGTGTTTGGAAGTAAGCTTATATTTAAAATAAATTTACCAAAACTGAAGCTTGAAATTCATATCGAGGACAGCCAGACAACTTAAATATAACACTGACATCATTCTCAAGACATTTTTCATTATTTAACATGGATTTTTTGTTTCTTTTCCCTATAATACTGCACTGCTTCATGACATGCACTGAGGTTGCTTAATAATTTAAGTAGTTTTCCCTTGCCTGGAAACAGTGAGTGTTCTTACACCTCCAGCATGAATTATAAATTCCGTGGCTTTATGATATATATGAAGTGCAATCATTAGCAGGTTGAAGAATTGGGGAAACTTAATTCTTCTGCTGGACTTGTAGAGAAGACCTCAACCTCTGACAGACCCCACAGCAAACTTAATTTGTAAGCAGGAGTCTGCTGACACTGGCAGTAATACCTAGTCATATGCAGACATTACTCCAGAGAAAATCTTCATGACTGGGCTGGTAAAAGCAGTATAAATTGATGGCAATAACCCTGCAGTTAGAGAATTGAGCTGTTTTGCTCTTAGAAATTATTTTGCTGGTTGTAGGCCTCGGTATACCTGACACTGTCTTGAGTTGCAAATAGTCAGAGACAAGCACGGTGTTCATCATTCCCGTGGTGTCCTGGTCAGACTAATATCACTGTCTCAAGAGCTGTGATGGCAGCACCACAGCTCAGAAAAAAACCACAATCAAGAGTAAATTGGTTGAGCTCAGTAGCAAAGGCTCAGTTGGCTCCAGCTAAAAGCACAGACCCAGCAGACTCAGCCTCACCATCAGCAGGGAGAGGTGAAAGTGCACCCACCATGATAAGCAAGTCACTTGCACCACACCGAGCAGTCCTTTACGACCACCACAATCCTCACCAAGTCTTATCCTCCCTTAAACTGGGATCTAACAACACAACTCCTGCCCTACCTTCCATCTCCATCTTCTCAGCAACCTGTCCCAGATGGTCCCCTTCCAGCCCTACATGGATCACCCTACACATAGCACCTTGGCCACCAGAGGAGAGCACAGGCGTTGCCCTGGCCACTGCAGGTCTCGGGGCATGCCATGTGCATGGACCGACCAACGCCTCCAGCAAGGCCCCCATGTGGAGCAGGGCCTCTTGCTTCTGGATTCTGCTGAAGGCTTTTTTTTTCTTTGGCTAGTAGAAGCCTGCCTGTTGTTTGGTTTAAAATCTGAGTGAAGCAAATTGTGTGCTTCCTTTTAGGACTCATTTCCACAGCGCTGGCTCTCATAATGTAAATAATTGGGCTATAATAATCCATTTTGTCCCTCATCCTGACACCCAGGACAACCCCTTAATTTTGTTTTTTTTTTACTGAAATGAGAGTTCCAAGTTCCATTTTAGTTATTTTTATATTTAAATACATTTTTATTTAATGATTGTTTTTCTTTTTGTGAATTCCTATTTCCACAGTGAAGATCCTTGCAGTTCAGACGCTCAATCATCCCAACAGCATCCAACCACATTACCTAGCCCATCTTTTAGGAAGCAGCAATTATTATTGCCATGGAAAGATAGCCAGATGCAGTGTTTCTAAGTGTTTTATCTTTGACACATTGCACCCTCCATTATAACATATTTCATTCATGCTTATCCTGCTCACACTTCAAGACTACTGACACTGTAGTGCTGCATCCCTTGCACCCAAAAATACAGCAATGGCATGAGGCACCATGCCCAGATACCCATCACTTAAATGAATAAAATTTTAAAGTGAAAAATGAGCAGCAAGGAACAAGGGGAGGCATTATGGGATCTTTTCCTGATGCACATGTACCCTGACATGACTGGATCTAGACCAGATTTTCCCAGTGTCCTTGTAGCTAGATGTTTCCTCTGTGTGGTAGGCCAGCCCAAGTCAGAAATTTACCAAAACCACCCACACATTAGCAGAAGTGACCGAAAATAACCCCTGAAACATAACAAATGATAATAATCAAAAAGTATCTACCTGTGTAATGATAGAAACAGGAACAGCTCAGAGGGTTCAGTTTTCCAAGTAATTCAGCTGGACACAGACCCTGCAGTGTGCAAAGTCTTTACAGAAGTAGCTCCCTGACTGAAGTCCAGCCTCCTGCAATTTGTAGTTTGTAGTTGATTGCAAACTGTGAAGGTTTTGTCACACTAAGACATCTATAAAGACTTCCTCTACATGAATTTTCCTTCCTCTACTACTGCTTGAATTCATTCTGCAGCCTTTCCTTCAGTTCAGGGAGAGTATCTTCATTTTGGACACCTGCATTCCTGAAACTGGTACTTAGCAAATTCACATTTGAGATCTTTAAAACCTTTGCCATGTTTCACTAAAATCAGCCCCAAAGCATTAACGTTCAGGTAGAGAAGGTGAACACAGGAGTTTGGGTGGGCAAGAAGCACACATCTGTGCACAAAGTGGTTTGAAAAGGTCTCATTCCTGTGAAAACTTATATCAGAAGGTTCTTTCAGTTTTGCTGTAATCCTGTTTTATGGGGAAACTCCAACTACTTGTGGTGGGTCTGGCCTTTATTTTGAACTTGGAAGATGCCACCTTGATATCTCCTGACTAAATCTGATAGCCAGTGCAGCAGTGAGCTGACGTGTTTGCAGTGTCTCTCATGGGCTGCTTGTTTTGACCTTTTTTTAGTTTTTGTTCTTCTGTGCACCACTCCAAAAAATATATACATGGCATAATATCGTGGAGGTGCTAATCATACCACACCAGAACACTTGATCGCTGGCGGACACCTCCCCGGTGCCTTCTGTCCCTGAGGGGCTTTTCTCCACCGCATGAGTGCGAGAGAAAACCAAACCCCAACACTCTCGCACAGCTGGAAAGGCTCGACTCCCACCTCATTTTCTCCCCACACCCCGACAACCTCGACAGCAGAGAGCTCTTACCGCGGCTGGCGGGGCGATGCCGGGGGTGGGAGTGTGTGTTCAGCGGAGGATATGGGTGGGGCCCAGGGGCCCAGGGGACAGCGGAGCCCCGCGGCCGCAGCAGCCGGGGAGGGCCCCGCCCTTCCGTCCCGGCGGTGGCGGCCGGGACAGAGCCCTCGGGTGGGACAGAGCCCTCGGGTGGAACAAAGCCCTCGGGCCGGGACAGAGCCCTCGGGTGGGACAGAGCCCTCGGGCCAGGACAGAGCCCTCGGGCCGGGACAGCGCCCTAGGATTGGGACAGATCCCTCGGGCCGGGACAGCGCCCTCGGGCTTTGGTGGCCGGGACAGCGCAGGCAGCGGAGCCATGAGCCCGGCAGGTCGGTGCGGGGCGGGTTGCGAGGGCGGGGAGGTTCCCAAAGGTGTTGTGTCCCGGTGCGGTGTTGGGGATGGAGACCTTGCCCTTGAAAGTGGCCCTCAAGTGCAAGCAGTCTCTTGTCTCTCTCTAATGCATCTCTTACGGTGTCGCAGTACCAGCGTAGCTTTGCTGAAGAGGAGGAGGTGTAGTGCCAAGAAGTTGGGAAATTAACGAATAAAAGTTGTACGAGCAATGTTAATTCGGTCCTACATGTGCACCTCCTCTGGTATAGTCTGAATTGGCTAATCATGTGTTGTGTCATTAATTAAAAATTGATCATCCTGTTGCAGTCTCTCAGCTCTCCATATGGGATCCAGCCTGGAGTGTACAACAAAACCATGCTAGACTTTGCACAGGAATGTTAATTCCTTGTTTATGCTTTTACTGGTGTTTATTGCAATATCTGGGTGCCTCAAAACTTTTAGTGTGTATTTTGTTACTCCCTTGGCAGTGTTGGAACACATTATCCCATTGACGGGTGGAAAAATTTGATGAAAAGTTAAAATTACTTCCGAAGTCCTCATGTAAATCAGAGGCAGCCCTTAACCTGAACCAGAAACCTGTGACTCCATGTCCCTGTGTCCCAGTCATGTTTGCTTATGCACAGAAGTACTGTCTATTTATCCTCATTTTCTGAATGAGGAATCAAGAAAGAGAAGTGTGAGGGCCTGAGTCTGCAAAGGTGGCTCAATGCTTTGTTTTTCTGTTCTGATTCATCATTTTAAATGACTGCTTCTGATGTCAAGACAGGTTGTTTGCCAAGTACTTTATATTTTGTATCATTTTATAGCATCAGACTAACCACATTAGTTATTAGTCATCGAGTACAGCTTTGTAATGACATTAGCCTTGCAAACCATCTTTACCTACTACTCTTATTATACAGATAAAAACACCAGGGAAGAAAGGCAGAGTGACTTTTCCAGCTGTTTTATAATAAGTTAGTTATCGGTAAAATATCAAAACTCAGTACTGTTTTGCTTTCTACCTAAGGCTGGTGGTGAAATGGGTATGATTATTTTACTGGTTGCTTTCTATCTAGACCTGACATCCAGTATTAGAAGCTTCTTTAAAAAAGAAAGCTGCATATATGAGCAAAACTACATTTAATAGCATTTCCAAATATGCATATGCAATCCCAATTATTAGGCAAACTGATGTTTGTGGATGTGAACAGTCAGCAGGGCAGTATTCTGATAATGACAGCAGTATGCTCAGTGATCATTCTGTATCAATGACAGGATACCACTGTGCATGACTCGGGGGCATATAGTTTGGAGTCTGGATCTTGGTGAATAAAGGCAGTCAAATCCTGAGTGTGCATGTGAAATAGCTGCAGGAATTGCTGAGTAAATATGTAAGAACACCAAAGAGAGATGGCTGCTCTCCCACCTGCTTGCAGCCAGTTCTACACATTGGCAGGGGAACAAGTAACTCAGCCAGCTCAGCCAGCAGAGGATGCACTGGCCTTGTGCTCTGGCATCATTTGTCTCTGTCATTTTTTCGTGTATTGCTCTGCCTAAGCCTCATCCACCTGTGACCTCCATGCACAAACTTCTCTCCTGCAGGTTTGCCACAGCATCAAACCTTTCTTTTATAGAAAGAGGTCTGTTGTGTGCAGAGGTGCATAGAGGTTTGTTTTCTCCTGATGGAACAGCATCTGTGAGGTACTGAGGTTTCTTCAGGTGGATTGCCCAAGGCCTAGACTTGCTCAAATGTAAAAGTTGTTTGGGATGCTTGGTGGGACAGATAGGCTTATTACTTGTCAGGACTCTGTAAAAGACCCTAACCTAGATGAATTTTATGCAAATTCCATTAAAGCTGCTGTAGCTAGTAGAGATAAAACATCTGTAATGCATGATCTTTGATGACATTTGCCTTCCTTTGAGACAGGGGGCACTTACAGGATAACTTCATTGCTATGTTGGAGTCATTACTCCTCTCCCCACTCAGGAATGTGATCATCTTCATTGAGATCTTTCCTTGTGTGCCCCCTTACTTACACAGTGTACATTTCTGTATCTTCAGCTGTTTCTGGGTCAATGTTTATGTAAGTGGTGTTCTGGGAGGGAATCTAGACAGTGAACAGACACAAGTAATACTTGATTTTTGTTTTTCTCAAGAATTAGGGAGTGCTTAAATTTTTAGTAGTAAATAATTTTTCAGCTCCTTCACTTTTAGGGAAAAAAAGAGTTCTCAGAAAATGATTTGATTCAAAATCCAAGAGGTCTAGTGGTGGAGTTTTGAAGCAGATTCAGTAATACCATCATAATAAGAAACTTAATATTCTATATTAATTATTAAGTAATGTTAATATTATTAATAATATATTAGTAATTTGAGTATCAAAGAAGCCAGAACTGAAGTACCTCAAAGCTATAATTTGCCTTCAGAAGTGTTGGGATGCTCATTCAGATTCAAAAGTCAATCCTAACAAGCTGTGTTGCTTATGCTGATCCTCTCCCATCTCCCTTCTGTTGCAAGCAGCAATTACTGAAGTTTGCATAGAAGCAATTGATCACCCACATTTGAAAAATTGTAGCACTGCTACCACTGATGTTGTGATAAAGGTGAAAGAAAGCAGCAATCTCAGTTTCTTAAAAGAAGAACATTTGGTGCCCAGGGACTCAAAACCCACAGTGTGACTCTTTCCCTGTCTGTGTATCTCTTGCAGCTGGTATTTGAGGATTTGATTAGTTTATATACTCTGTTATGTGCTTGTAGGTAATAAAGAATGTTTTATATCCTCTAACAAGCTTAAGCGCCCCAATGCAAACAGCTGCAATAGCTTGTGATATAATTACATCCCCCAGGGAGGTGATTTCTGACTATTGTTAAAAAAATAAAGTTGTCCTGACCTTTTTTATAAATCCAAATCAGACTACTGCAGTGTGAACTGTGATGAAACAAACCCTATGTTTTATTAAATGGAAACGAAAGTAATAATTTCAGAATGGCATTGAAAATATTTTTTGAAACCACTGTGAAAGAAGATAGGAAGGGAGTCACGAATACCAAGAATTAAACTGGAATCTGTTTCATGTAGTGATATTGATGTTCGCTTAGTGTTTATTGGCTCCCTGCATTGTAAAAAAGCAAGGCTTTGTATGAAGCCACAGTGTATAATTTATGCTATCACAGGCCTAACAATTAAAGGAAATTGGTCTTACCATCCCCATCATTACTTTGTTTTTCAATGTTTCTGTGAGCTTTTGTGTACAGTTAGGTAAGAAGAGTCCTACACTTGTTTGTCATGGAGACTGCTCAAGCAGAGGTACAGCTGAGTTTGGAAAGCACATGCTTAACAGATGGAAAGGACTTGAAACTTTACACAGGTGTTTATAAATAGCTGCAGTCTGTGACTAAGGTTCACTGCTGTTGCTTCTGTGTAAGAAATAAAGAATTCATGTAAGGCCATGAAACTGAAACACAATGCCTTTGTCAAGTTTCATAGTTTTTTTCTCTGTACCTACTGGTAAACTCCTTTCAAGTGAGTTACTTAATCTTGCAGGTCTTCATAGCTGAAAAAAATGTATGGCTGTGTCTGGTCTTTCTGCTGGAGTGTACCACAGCTTCTGTCTAGCCCTGCATGCTTGGGTTTCCTTTCTGGGGAAACCAACATCAGAATAGAGGCTTTCCTGGTTGTCAGAGTTTTGCCCTGACACCAAGTTCAGGTGAAACTGAATAGAGCAGCTGGATGTAAGAGCTAACACATGGTCCTAGATCCCCTACTCTAGACGCGCATAAAAGAGTTTCCTTACAAGAAATAATGTCAGACTAAAAGATAAACAAGCCCCTGTCCCCAGACCTGACTGAGACCATGTCACATACAGTTCAATTCATGACTAAATATGCTTTATCCTCCACATTTCTCAGCATTGGGGACATGCATGTGTTGTGTCTCTCAAACAAAGCAAGGTATTTTCATGTAAAAATGTAATGAAGTATATTTTGTAAAGTAATGAAGAATATTTTCACTCACTATTTGTTGTTATACTTGCTTCCAATTAAAAAGAAAAAACAAAACCCAAACCCAAAAAGAAATAATAAAATTTTTAGTTGTTCTCTCTACAGGGCAATTGTTAAGTCGTGAAGAATAAATAATTCAAGTTTGTTTACTGTAGTCAGTAAAAAGTCGTGTTCGTTTGTCTGTTTGTTTTTAATATCAGATTAGAGGAACAATTGAAATAGTAAGCATTATTTATTTTTGAGTGGAAAATATAAAAAATTCTAGAAGCTTTGGGAAAAACGGAACAATGAATAGAATGACATTTATGAATTAAACTTTTAAGAAATAAGGTAATATATGCTTAACATATTTTCATATAGTGTACCCTTCTGGTTTGCATAATTTTCATTTATTTGTGAAACATTTACAGTTTAAATAGATGAAAGAAAAAAATTGTGGTATGCCTGGAATGAATTGAACATGGACAATTTTTATTCATTTGAAGACTGAAAATAAAAGCCTTCATGTTGAGCAGTGCTGTGTCCTCTGTAAAAATGAAAGGCTAAATACAGTACAGGCTTCAAAGCAGTTTATTGCTAATATGCTAGTGAGCATTAAATGAAAACAAGCAGTACTTTAATCAGAAGCCATAAGTGTTGTGTTGCTCTGCTTTATTAAAATGTGTGATTGAAAAGACTTGGGCACTTGCTTTTTGTTAAATTATAATATGCATGGTGACAGAAATAAATTTCTTAAATGAACAAAACAATATTAACAGTAGAAACCAGATATCTTCTGAGTTTGATTAGGTTCCCTTTAAAAATATGAAATACTGGGGGAAACTAGTAAATATGCAATTTTCAGTATAAAGCCCTTCAAGAAGAAATTATTTTCCTAAGGTAATTTATTAGTAAGACTTTTTTGCAATGTTTGCAGTAACATTCCTGTAATTCAGTTGTGACTGAGCTATGTAGTGCTGGCCAGGGCTGTGTGCTTGCGCTGATATATAAAAAGTCCCAAGAAGGTGGCCAGTGTATCTCACATTATACAAGCAGACTGCATCTACCTAGAACACCTTGTTCCCATTGTAAACTCAGTTTAGAGGAGCATTTTAAGAAGGAAAAAAAAAAAAGTCCTCTGAAAAATGATTATTTGATCATTATTTTTCAGCTGCCTTTTGTTTGAGAGAACTGAAATAAACAATTCATTTGAGTTATAGTCTCCTTTCAAATTTACTTCAACTGAGGGAGGGTGAGAGCCCACATGCAGCAGGGGCAGGGGCTGGAGAGGAGGCTGAGTGGGCCCTTCCAGGAATTGGTTAGAAGGGCATCTCAGGTATACAAGAGATATGAAAGAAGGGATGAAGGAAAGGTAAAGGTAAAGGCAAGGATAATGGCACAGTTTTTACAACCCCCTGTGGGAAAAAGTGCAGGGACCCCCAGGACTAAAGAGATGGACACGGGAACTTCTCTGTCTAATTCGAATTTCATGCCAAAGGGGCAACAATTTTTCCAATGTTCTTTTGATAAGTGGGAAAGATGAGCAGGGGCATTTTATTCAACCACTGTTGGTGAATGTGTGTGTGTTTTATCTTCGTAGCTGCCTTTGCCCATTCCCTTCAAACACATTGTACAGGGTTGGGAGAGGCCAGGAATAATGAGACACGATCAGTAAGTTAGCTTGTGTCCACTGAGTTGTTGTGTAGGTACACAGTTTGTGTAATTGGGTGGCTGAGCCTCATCCCCGGTGGGCACAGCTGTGAGCAGCAGGTGAGCAGCACTGACAGCAATGAGCCATGGAGTGCCCAGGTGCACTGACCCATCACCAAAGGGAGCAGAGGGCACACAGGTGCAGTGCATGACCGTGAGAGGGGATAAAAGGTTGGGCTGAAGAGCAAGAAGGGCAGCTGCTTGCAGCCTTCTGAAGTGATGTGATGTTACTCTGTATGGGCAGATGCTTGAAGCCTTCTGATGAGGTATGGTGTTACTCTATATGGGTGAATGCTTAAAGCTTTCTGAAATTGTGTGGTGATACTCTGTGTGTTGTGGCCGTCTCAACTGTGACATTATTTTATACTTTTTCTCTGTGTAGCAATATTTATTGCTTTTGTGTTTTTTGTGGTTTGTTTTGGGTTTTTTTAACCCAATTTAAGACTCTGTAGTAACTGGCTGCAGCAAAACTGAAGGGCTACCATGAGCCAGCTGACTTCTCTGGCTTGCTCAGATGCTGCTGCTGAGGAGCCAGCTCCTTGAGAAGAAGATGACTAGAGGGACTAGGCTGGGAGGGAAGCTGTGGGAGAGTCTGCTTTGCATCCCTCACCAGCTAGCCTGGTAATGATGTGGTGTGGGGTGCTGCAGGCTGCTCCCCACTGAGAACTGAAGGGATAGAACATCAGGGGTTGCTTGAGGTCACACAAGTTACTTGAGCTCATTTGTCCTGACTTGAGGGGATTGGAGTCCCCGGTAGGGGACACTTGGGGTCATTTATGCTGACTTGGACAGGAAGCCCCTGTAGTCCCCTTTAGCCTTTGCTCTTCATAATGGCCAACCAGGATAGCAGAAACAGCAGTCAGCTGGACACAGGTAGACCCATCATACTTGGTCAAGGTTCCTAACACCTGGAGATTTGGATTTCTCAACTGGAAGAAAAGGATGGGAGACCTCAGCTGTCAGTGGCCACAGCAAGGAGAACTGTCATTGTCTACTTTATTCCCTTTATTTACTTGCCACTCCTGGTGCACCGACCAGATGTGCAAAAGTTTGGAGGGGCTGTTGCAAGTGTTCCTGGTTGTTAGGAAGAGTTAAGTTAATAATAACTAGTGTTTATAAAGACAAATTGAGAAATAAGAAGAGGAGGGGTTGACAGGAAAGCTAATGTCTTTATGAACAATTTGATGGGTGAATATGTGGGTGTTAACGTCTTTGAAATGGGTCTTGATATCTCTACCGACTCTGGGCTGCAGGTTGGTGGCTGAGCTCAGGCAGCTTGGTCTGTGAAACAGACAGGGGTCTGCACAAGCCTGAGTTTCTGGACTCTGGGGTGAAGAACCTCTTCTAGTAGGTTCAAGGAGGGATATGTGGTGGGCAGTTTGGGAAGGCTATACCTTCCTAGTGCCTCAGCTAGTGGGGGAAGGAAGAGGGCAACATGGGGCTAGGAGTTTAGGATCAGAGGTGGCTACACCCTCTGAAACTTCAAGAGAGAAAACAAAACCCCGTGGGCATGTGCCCCAGAGGACTCTCTCCCTTGATTCATTTATTCCAATGAAGTTGCAGGACTCCTCTGTCTCCTTTTTGGACATAAACCTCTGGCATTTGTGGATTTTCTTGACAGAAGCAAGGCCTTCAAGTAAGCTAGACAGACTCCCAACATCTTTATGAGTGTCTAAATGATTCTGGCGCTGTCCAGAAAGTAAACTCTCGCAGCTTAATCTTACTTGAAGTATCTAAAGGTAATTTGCATTTCAAATTCATCTGAATCTTTTAAACTGTATTTTTTAGAGGTAGGTGATATTTTGAGAAAACTTTTTAAAGATTTAATCAAATAATAGAAGTAGCCTTGCTGGAAAGGATGTTCCATAGTATCTGGAAAATCTAATAAAAATGCACAAAACTCAATATACCTTTTTTCTTCCACCTCCCTGAGATGTCTATTTGTAGATATTTCACTGAGTCTCTGGTTGCTGTAGACTTCCTACCTCTAAACATGGAAAGCTAATTCCCCAGCCCAGTGTGTCTCAGAATAACTCTATTTAATCAACGGAGCCGTGTTGCTGTGCACTATCAAAGGAAATTTTGCCAATGTTTTTAATCAAGACTTTAAGGTTCTTATACCTGCATTCTAGTTTTTTAACACTGTAATCTTATCACTAAAACTTTCAAATGTTTGTCTCCCATATCAATTCTGTTCCCTGCTCAAGACTAGCTATTTTAGAGGAGGCAAAATCTAATTTGGCCTTGAATGAATTAGTCTGTAATGATTGAATTGGGGAAGATGTATTTTCAGTGAAGTTTAGGCCAGATCCTACATTTAGCAGTTTGGAAACTGAAGAATTTTCTGCCTAAGGGGTACATTCAGAACAGTTTCATTTTAATTTTCTGCTAGTGTTCTTGCCAAGCTATTGTCAGCTAGTTTTCTAAGAGTTTAAAAACAGCTATTTTTCATTGGCAAACTTACAGCCTGTATTTCAACACTGGTGCTTACAGAATTCATTAAAATGGCAAGCCATGTTTCTGTATCTTAGCTTGTAAATATATAATGTATACTCTAGGTTTTGTACTCCCACATGCTGTTAAGTCCATGCTCATTTTGAATGTGTGTATAATAATGAATAGCGTTCATTTTGAACACAACCATGCCTTAAATAACATGGTTAAAAGGCAGCACTATCCTTTCAAACTGTGACAATTCATTCATTGGATGTAACATATTGAAGACTTCTGTGAAAAGCTAGTTCTTTTTATCAAAAATCAAGGGTTGAACATTACCCTAAAATACTTAAAATATAATTAGTCAATTACACTATTTTATTTCTCTCACCACAATTATGCCACGGATGAGCATTGTAACATTTGAGTTTCCAAATCTACATGCTCTCCCCTAAACAATCTGTTTTGCTTAAAAAGTGAAAGTTTTCATTATTGTGTAACAAAAACCGATTCAGTACTGAATAAAAGATAATTCAGAATCTAAGTCTTTATCAAAGTGTAGAAGTCTTTAAAGGAGTGTTTCCAAGCTTAAGTTCCTCTACTTTTATAGGTTTTTATTTCTTACTGAAAGATCAGGATGATGAGAAGTCTCTTAAGAGGTGTAAGCACTGTCATTTTTTTGAAATTGACTCTTGAACATGTTTTGTTTGTGGATATTTCTCTTCTTGGTATATTGCTAAAATCTAGATCACTGAATTTTGATATCATGATGAGAATTTAAGAAATGCTTAATTTTGTTGTGGTCCTGATTAGCCAGGCCAGGTACCTGCAAGGGCATTAAACACTACAGGAGGATACGGCACTGCAGTCTGTACCAGCTATAGATTCAGTAAAAATTGCTATGTTCAGGTGTCTCTTGAGGTACCTGCTTTGGCACAAGTGAGCCCGAGAGAGTGGGAGCTCAGCTTCATGCTCATGTTAGTGTACTCTGTCACTGAGTGGATGTGGTCAGGGAGCACTCTAAGAACTTTGTTTCTAATGCTGCTAGGCTACCTCCACGTTGGTAAGTAGTGTTCCCTGCTACACAGGATGTGCAGAGCTCAGCAGTAAGGCCTGAGAGCCATGCAAGGTACATTGAAGAGAGTTTATTTTAGACGTGCTCTGGTCTGGTCCTATGGCCTTCGCAGGCAGTGCACGTGAGGGGTGATTCTGAAGATTTGAGATGTTTGTGCAGTTACAACGTTAATCTGCAGTAAATGGAACATGGGCAGAATAAACTCCAGAGGAGGAAAATTAAAACTGCACGTTATTTTTCATACCTTTACCAAATGTCCAAGTAGTTATTGCTGAGCAGGTGGCACTTGGTAGTGTGTCAAACTGTGGGATCTTGAGGAGTCTGACATAGACACTAATGAAATACAAGTACAATGATGATGGTGATAGACCTATGACAACCTATTTTATTTTAAGATTTTTCTTTTTCTGAATGCTCAAGAGGAAACAAAATTTAGTTATACAGATTTGGTCAAACAAGGGACTTGATGTCAAAAGCAGGATGCTTCATAATTCTTTGGTCCTGGCCTGGCTGCCTCAAGCTTCTGAGTTTTACTGTATTTAAACTACACAGATTCTGTGACTGTAGTGAGATAAGGTTTAATTTGGTCTCAAAAGAGGGTCAGGAGAGATTTGGTTTTGCTTTCTTTTCTGTACATTTCTAACTAGAAATGGATGCTAGTGTGCTTGAAAAGGTGGAAGTACTGATGACATACTTTTCTTCAAGAGTACATAATTGTGTGGACATACTTTTCCTGTTTCTGTCCCACGGTGAGGCTATACTGCAAGGACAGCAACGTATGGCAGATATGTATGTATTGTATGGTAAATCTGCTTGCAAGAACCTCAACATATAGAATTGGTTTATTTCCAGGAATCATCCTTGTGGTCTAAAGCAGTAGTAGTTACACAGAAATCTTTCTGCAAGGTCTCTCCACTGGAGGAGGACCCAAAATTGTTACCCAGGTAACTCTCCAATTCGTCCTTATTTCAGGACCTGTAATAATTTTGAGAATTTATTTTGCAAGGGGGTGGAAGATAATTGCATGTGTTAAACTTATACTGAGGACATATTCTTATTGGAAAAATATCTTCTGAATCTTGTGCAAGCATTTGGGTATCGCAGTCAATTTTGCAGGTGCAAAATTGTGAAGGCAGGGTGGCATTCGTTTAAGCTGTTTTCTTTATCTGATGGACAGAAATACAAGTAGTTTCTTATATAGCTGGTCTGTAGAATCTGTCTTAATGCAGTAGAGAGGAAGCAGAGGTGGGTTTAATATAGAGAAGTCAGCCTTCCACTGAAGTTGTCCCTGAGTCTTATTTAGCTTGGTTTTTAACTCACTGTTAGCTCTGTCATTGCTCATTTTATGAAGCCGCACATTTATGTAATGGTTTTCTACTTCATTTACTTCGTTCTGTGTGCAGCATTAGCATGAATGCTGTTAAAAAGGTCAAAACAAAAATATAAAGTTGTTGTCCAACACTGATGAGAGATTTGTCTTGGGTTGTTCTGTTGTTAGTGTTTGGGTGTTTTTAGTGACTGTCGTGTATTTGTCAGAAAGGGAGGAAAGAAACGAGCTGAATCTGGAGGACAGTTTCTTCTACAGCCTCATGACTTAGACATGTTATACATCAAGCAAAATTTGCTTCTCTCACATTTACTTAAATTTCTGGATGAATGCTCAAGTAAATGAGTTGCACTAAAAAATGGGTTTAAAATCAGACTGCAAAAGCAGGAGAAGATCAAGCTGTCTAATTTGTGGGATCTCAGAAGCCTTCCCTCAGTACTCTGACTTGTGGCAAAGGAAGCAGTAGGTTTAGAAGCCCAAGAACTGTGGATGATACACTGGAACAGGTTGCCCAGAGAAGCTGTTGATGCCCCATAAAAGGAAAGATTTTTTTGGATGGGCCTCTGAACAACCTGGTCTAGTGGAAGGTGTCCCTGCCCGTGGCAGGGGCTAGAAATGAGATAGTCTTAAAGGGACCCTTTCCAATCCAAAATCCAATCCCTTCCAAATCCAGTCTCTCAGAGCAGTCATGTTCTATGACTGCTCTGAGAGAATTCAGCCAGATTTCTACAGATCTCTTGTGTCAATGGTAATCTGTAATTTAGGAACTGTTGGGATGTCATCTATGGTTAATTCAGTGTATTTGATCACATTACAAATTCAGGGAACACAAATCTGAGCATGAATTGCAGTAAATGGTACTATTTATTGATAAACATTGCCTGGTGATCAGTGTCTGTCAAGTCCTTTGCATACAAAGTAGACTGCTTAATGTGTAGGACACTTTTCTTGTTTTGTACATCAGTTGCCACAGTGTGACCATAGCTGTTGGAATCACAGCAGCTTACCCAAAATTTTTTTTCTTGCAGTATCAGTGGGGTTTTGTTTTGTTGTGTAAGCACCATTTTCTGAAATATATTCTCTTGTAATAGAGGTAAATGTACTGAATTTCATGAGAATGTTTTCTGTAAATAATATCTGCAGATCATGTATTCCATTCTTTGTTTCTTATTTTGAAAAAATTGAAGTTAAGAATTTGTGAGAAACTGAAATAACAAGGGAATCAAAGGGGGCTGATGAATAAAGCAAGAGAAGGCAGAAGAAAAAGCAAAGACATTGAATTTAAGTCAGTAGAGTTTAAATGTGCTGCTAAATCCAGAATTGCCTGCACTATGTAAATCCAGAATTGCCTGCACTATGTCAGGATGAGAACATCTAAAGGCATCCTGATAATCAAAACACTGGCAATTAAAAAAATCAAATAAAGAGGATGCTTTGGTCTGCCCTAACGGGACATTTTGAAATTAAGGTTTTTTTAATATGTCATGTTTATAAAACCATAGTTATAGTATAAGGGAAATAGTCAAGTGGTGGTTGCTTCTGGTTGTGCAAACTCGATACAGCTTCCTCAGGTTTTCCTGTGACTTTAAAGATTTGTTCAGGTTTTTATAAGACCTTAAGGACTTGTTCCATAGCAATCATAAAAAAGTATCATATTACTCCAGCTCTTCATGCTGTCATTATGGTATATTTCTTTTCATGATTTGTTCATGTCTAAATCATTTCTGAACTACCTGATTGTTTTGTGCTAAAATCTACTGAAGGTGCAATTTGCTCTCAAAGAAGTGACTGTAATGACAGGGGATTTTGCCTCTTTGCAATTGTGAGAGGAGGAGGTCTACTTTGAAATAGAGAAATGGCTTCTGACCTCTGTATCCCTATATCCCATTTTTGTGTTTAGCCTTGTTCATTAGAAGTGGAAGCACCTGTCCATCAGTAGATATTCAGCTGAAAGGATTTGTAGGACAGATCAGAGAGAAAGGCCTAAACCAGGAAATAAGGCCATAGTACTTGATGAGAAACAGCTTTTTGGACATAAAGTTAGCTTTGCCATGTTTGATAGTCAGGAATCTTTCTGGTCTACCAGGTTGGTGCTGTGGAAAGATAGCCCAGGATTTTTTTTTTTTTTTGCTTCTGTGTTCCCATTGTTACTGATCAATGGAATTTCTTTACAGGGAAAACCAACTAGATCAAGGGTAAACTGATGCCATTTGTACAAAAATTGTCTCTCTGTAGAACCTAGTTTTCCCCACTCTGGACCTTACTAGGCTTAAGAAGAAGAAGGATGAAGTCATGAGGCTTGGTTTCGTACAGATAGAGCAAGTATTTGTTTTCACATACAATTTAGCAATTATCAACAGAAGGTACATAAATGATGAAAATGTTCTTATTACATGCTGGTTAAATAGGCATTTGGGAATAGAAGCGCAGCCACTGCTGGCTGATACAGTGGGGGCAGGAGTGCCCTTTGTTTTAGGATAATTGCTTTAATTGAAACAGGTGTACCACAGCACTGCAGCAATTTTGCTACTTTGTGATCTCACTCTGAAGTCTACAAGTGGCTTTTAGAATTTTCATTTCCTTTACTGCAACACCTCAGAGAAGCAACATGAACTGCTTTGAAAACACTTTCCATTATCTGCAAGTAGTTCTAAAGTGCTTTCTGCTGTCCTTCCTGCGATGAATGCGTTTTGGCTTGCTTCAGGGGATTTGCCTTGCAGAATTCCAGAAACCAAGGGCTGGAGTTGCATTTTGAGACACATTTACTGGATGTGTGTGAGGTGTGCTGACTGGGAAAATCAATGCCTTCTGGATGGGTGAGGGGGAGTTTGTTATGCTAAGGCCACTCATTAGTGGTGAATTAAATGTTCTCATTCTGTTTCCAAATGTTAGATTGCAGGGGTTGTTTGAAGTGCTAGTGAAACTTTTTCCAGTTTTTATCATGTCACTGTTAGTGATCAGGGCAAGCAGTGTGAAGAGATGGATAGTTGAATCTTAGTCAAAAGATTGCAAAGGGGCCAAGAGACTAAAAATCTTTAGATGCTGAAGTCTTATTTGAACTAGTATGTATGCTTGTCATTCTCATCCCACATACAGCCCAGATGGAAATGAATCTTCTTGAGATTAGAAGAAACGTTTTCAAAATCTCTGAGCAAAGAGGGGAGTCTGGGTTATTTTATGCTTCCTGATATTTTTCATGCTCCACTTTTTTTTTTTCATTGTGTCATGNCTCCACTTTTTTTTTTCATTGTGTCATGACCCCTCCATAGTTTCATCCTACAGGGTGAAGTAGGTGAGTGCAGTCAACTTGTCAAGTCTTGAATAGCTCTATCCTGGCACTGCTTGCCTGGAATAAAATACTGCTTCTTTTTGTGTGAGTTCTTATCACGAAAAGATACTCATGATAATTCTGGAGAGTGTAGTCTGCTATTCACAAAAGAATTAAAGATGCAATGGATGTCATTCCATATTGCTTATGTTGCCCAGAATTTGCATCAATATATTATAAGAAAGTGAGCAAGAGCTTCAGTGCCTTTCCACTTCTCCTTTGAGATATTTAACTACTGTACTTGTTTTAATAAATTTTTGCTGATGGACAGTAGTTCATTGTATACTGACAGAGTTCATACATTTCTTTCCTTTTAAGACTGATATTTTAAAATAATCAAACAACCTTCCATTCCCCAAGTGAGGACATCTGTGACTGGAAGAAATAAAAGAGACAAACTTTATGCTTTGTCTTGCAGTTGATCCTGTTGTCTCTCAACATAGGGGTGGAGAACAACTTGAGAGGGTGTTTTCTTCACACAGGTATCAAAGGCTGATGGGATTGAGGTGAGGATTGTAAACAGACTTGCAATACATTTTTGTTAGGGCTGACTGTGGAAGGCTTGGTATGTTGTTATGGAAGTTTATTGGCAGCTGAGTGAACAGCTTCCATTGTTGGGCTCCAGTACCCTAACTGGAAAAGGCTCTCAGAAAACCTGAGAAATATGGTGATTCATCTTTCCATTAAAACTTGGGTTAAAGTTGATGTTCAAACCTGACTTTTTTTCCATCAAAATGTCTTAAGATAGTGGGATTGTAGAGCTAATTTTTAAACCCTATCCTAATTGTGATCAGCCTTATATAAATCTAACAAAGTCTGTTAGTGCTGAATTATGGAAACAACTGTAGTATAATCCAGATCAAAGATATCTAGAAATAAAGCATTTCACCTACAAACCTTTACCAACTCCTACAAACCTAAAAGGCCTTTAAGAAGATAGGGAATGAGTTGATACCTGTGCAGCGTCACTCTCAAAGAAGAGCATTACCAAGTGCTTCTTGATTATTTCTAAGCACACCGAAACTATCTTTTACAGACTGCAAGGTTCATAAACTGAGATATGTGTTAAAGAGCAGCTAGTAGACCCCAATTTTCAATTTGTTTCTTTTGCCTTCCTGGTGAGTTTGGTGCATTGCAGAGTTCTTGAGATTTCCTTTAACTCTCTATTTTATTTGTGCTTTTTTTCTGCTCTACTATATTTTATAATCCTTGCCATAAAGGACATGTTCTTTTGCCCTATATACACAAGTCTTGATTCCTGCTTGGTCACAGTAGTCTCACAGGATCTAGCAGCTTTTTTTCAAAGAGCCCCTCAGATGGCATGAGATGTGCTTTCTTGGTCTGAGATGTGCTTTCTTGGACAACCATTAACTAGAGAAGAGTTTTGCTTGTCAGAAGAAGCCCTTTCAGGTTATGGATGACTGCAAAAATTCTTACTGTTTCTCGTTGCTTAACTAATAATAAATTTTATTTCTACCTTTGAGTCAGTTTCCAGGTAGGAGCAGATGAAGCACAGCTTAATTTTGTCAGGATATGATAGTTTCTATTACATGAACTTCCAAGGGAACAAAATTATTCTCAACTTACATTATATTTTGAGTGCAGTAAATTCAAAGAATTATTCAGTAAGAGATGAAAATAATGAAGGGGAAAAAACTCTGGCTGAAAAG